>NW_022983889.1:35125-229696 GCF_010724455.1 Aspergillus lentulus | reverse complement strand
GGCTTATTCTGCTGGCTTATTCTGCTGGCTTATTCTGCTGGCTTATTCTGCTGGCTTATTCTGCTGGCTTATCTGCTGGCTTATTCTGCTGGCTTATCTGCTGGCTTATCTGCTGGCTTATCTGCTGGATTATCTGATGGCTTATGGCTTACAGTTACGCGGAGAGAATGATGCTATTCGGGTATCTAATACTGTACTCCGATTGGTTGATTTGCGTAAGCCATCGGTGGATTATCCTCCCGCACCTCGCCCCCCACCATCACACTACATCTTCCATCCGACTTCTGAGTATACAGGGAATGGAATAGATGACAATATCAAAATGGAGACCCGAAAAGTAGACGCAAAGTCCAAGTCCAAGAGGATCATCACCCCGGCCCGACGGGACCAGAATCGGCGCGCGCAGAGGGCTTATCGTGGGTCACTCGTCCATGGGTGCTGTGCAGTGCTGACATGAACAGGGCAACGACGGAGAGAGTTTTTGGCCGAAAAGCAAGCGCAGGCTGGTTCAAGAGATCTGAGACCTGCGCCTGCGCCTATCCCGGATGATACTCCGACGAAAAGTCTGCACATAGCTAGAAAGACCTTGCCGGCAATGCTTACGGTAGATCATTTCTTTCTTCCATGTAATCCGTCTAGCAAAAGCAATACGGAAGAGACCGCCAGAGATGAAATTCCACCACCCCTATTCACCACGTACACCCTCCTCCTCACAGCCTGCGTCTACAATGCCGCAGCCCTAGGCATCAGCGTCGACCAGTTCTCCAGCTACAACTGCATGTCACTGTGCTCGCCTTTCTACCGGCCGTACACCCCCATGTCGGCCGATCCGTCATCACTCCTAGCTGCAGCTACAGTTACTCGCCCAGCTATCCCGGTTCATCTCCGCCCGACTCTCCCCCAGATCCTCTTCCCGCATCATCCGCTTTTTGATCTCCTTCCGCTGCCGGCGCTGAGAGCAAAAGCGATTACCTTTGCTGCTACCGCACCATCACTTCTCGATGCGGTCGAGTTTAAGCGAGATATTGTCGAGAGAGGAGGGATCGTATGCTCGTCTGAGTCTGTCGGAGGTATGCAGCCGTGGGATATGCGCGCTTGGACTATTGCGCCGTGGTTTAGGAGGAAGTGGAGGGTACTCTCTGAGTCTGAGGACCTCGCGTAGACCGTGGAACTAGACAAGAATCAATGCAATCTTGGCGGAAATGGCCACGTCTTTGCAGCTGCATCCGGTGATCACTCCTCACTCATCGTCCCAAGATACATATCGAAGAGATATTGATTCATCTTGTTCGTCTCCTCCCATCGTTCCATGGGGAACCAACCGTGTTATCAGTGCAGAGCTGCGCCTACAGGCTTTGTTGCGTCTGAACTCCAAGCTAACACTTCCGGAACCCGGATTGATGTATACAATCGCACTAACAGCATGTAAGTTTACGCATGACAAAGCATCAAGCAACATGGAAGCATACAAAACCTCATCGTCGCCACCTAGACTCCATCGTCAGGGATGGCGGCCCCGCATTTGGGCAGGGGATCTTGACGATAACCTCGTTGCCGTCGTCCATCGTGAGCAGGAACGCTTTGTTGAAGTTTCCTTCCAGCTTGACAATGCGCATGCATTTTGTAGCATCGCTGAAGAGCGAGGAAGCTTGATGACAGAGGTTCTCGAAATTGAACTTGACGAAACGTTGTTGGAATTGGGCTACCTCGTTGATTAGCCATCGGCCGGAAGTGTAGTTGAATAGATCATCTCGGGTGACTGATTTCAAATCTGGCATTTATTAGAATTTATCATGTGGGAATGGAAGATGGAACAGACTGGTTTTGTTGATTGCAGGCTCGTTCTCCCGAGTCGCTAGATGCAAGGACCGTCTTGGTCCTCTTGGATGTAGAACAAGGTCGATTCGAAAGAAAATAGCAAACCTGGCGTTGGTCAGATGCGGGAAAAGAGAAGAAGGAAATGATTTCTTCCACATCCTCCATCCAAACTAAAGACTAAATGAGATGAATATCTGCGGTGTAATACAAGGGATGAAGCTGAATGATGTCGAGCTAGTGTCGCCCTGCACTGAGAGATGCGAGGCACTAGATGATTTACAATGATCCACCTGTCTATCCCATGGGGTGCGTTGGGGCAACCATATTCTTATAATAGTTTTATAATGTTAAATGCTACAGATATGCTTAGCATTGAGTTAAACTGTAGTTGCTCTACATTGGAGAACAGTATGATATCAAATCTTGCAAATATATCTTTGAAGCTTTGAACTTCTGGAGCCTCGAATAAGTAAAGACAAGATACAAGACTATTTGTAGTGTTGTAAGTAGTATATACAATATTTCACTCCATGTCCCAGCATTAGGCGTAAACTATTTTCTTCAACTGTTATTCGGTCTGATATTGCTAGATCCATGGAACGGGGCTTATAGCAGCATCCAAGGAATTCGCCGCCGCCACCCATTTCCACGTCCCGAAGCTTCATCGGCGGGTTACAACTCCATCCGGGGGCGCGCACTAACACTGTAGATGCAACCAGTTGATAGGATACCATGCAACGACACTTGACTCGCATGGATGTCGATTGATTCAAATGGCATTGCAAGGTCGCAGTAGGACGCTATTCGCAGTGACCATGGTGTTCCTGTGTCTATCGTTTACTGCCGTTGCTCTGCGGTGTTTCGTCCGGCTGAGACTAGTGAAAGCCTTTGGATGGGATGATGGCTTGATGGTGTTGGCCATGGTATGTGAGCTGGTACGCTCGATAATAGACAGCACGACTGATACTAGGATCCCAGCTATTTAACATCTGGTTCGCAATATGCGGACTGGCTGGCTCGGTTGCCGGAATTGGGAAAAGATTTGACCAGTTCGACTCTGTAGAAGATGCTCACACGGCTCTTCTGGTACGTCCTAGCGTATCCCCAAGCTGGCTATTGCCCAGTAACTTACATAGCATGAACAGTGGTGGTGGCTCGGCCAGAGCGCCTATGTTTGGGTCGTGGCAACTGCAAGAATCTCCATCGCAATGCTCCTTCTCCGTCTTACCGCCCAGCGGCGCGAATCAGTCGTCATGTATAGCGTAATTGGGCTCACAGCCACTGTCGGCCTCGCCTTCTGGCTTATCCTGACGTTGCAGTGCGATCCGGTTCGAGAATTCTGGCAACGAACGGGCAGAGGCCACTGCATTGACACCCAGTATGTACTGGACATTGCGTACCTCTATAGCGCGACTGCATGTCTTTGCGACTTCACCCTTGGACTCTTCCCTGTATATCTTCTAAGACACCTTCATACCAGCCGGAGGACCAAATGGGCGATAAGAGTCATTCTCAGCATGGGATGCATGTATGTCCGCAGCCCGAAGAGAACGCTCCTATACTGACTGCTCTCTAGAGCAGGTGCTGCAGTCGCGGCCCGTATCCCCTATCTCCCGGACTATCAAAATCCAGACTTCCTTCGTTAGTCTCGCACGAAGAAACCCTCTGACAAGCATGAAAATAACTGTGTTTTCAGATGCCACCACTGGTATCGCTATCTCGTCCAACATCGAGGCCGGTCTCGGCATCATGGCTGGGAGTCTAATCACGCTCCGCCCTCTCATGCGCTGGCTCCGAGACGTTAGCCACAGGGTATTGGACACAGCGAGAGGAGTATCATGTAGTAGTAATCGAACGCAAACTTTGTCCGTTGAACAAAAACACACCTCACCAGATCACGGGCGGTCAGACATTGAAGCAGCAGTGCTGTCTCCCCCATCGCAGGCCGAGGAGCCTCGGTTTGGATCTGGGGCGATATAGACGCCGGGTACGACTGTGTATCGCACTGCCCCACGTTGGAAGGGAAGGAAGGACCCTATCTGTCATGCTGAGCGGGCCTTTATGCCTTATATGCTAATTATGTTCATTGTTCAAAGCGCGGTTCCAGGAGGAGTGTAACATTTAGTATCGTATATATACCATCTATATTCTTCTTGAAGGTATAGCATGCGAAGCACTTTTCTTCAGTTAGCCTTGCGTATTTAACATATAAGTCTCTGTAGTCTAGTGTGATTTGCTGAAGGTCGTTCAGCAAGGGTTTCATAGAGATTGTAACCAAATGGCATCATGGTGAAGTCATCAAAAGGATTAAGATAATAAATCTATTTTCTGAATCTACTGTATCCTTGGGAGAATATCTAGGATTCAGGTCAGATGGTAGCAAATAAAGTGTATGCTAAACATGCTGCATTACTATTTCTACTGCCCTAGAATGGTTATCTGGACACCTTTTATACAAGTGGTTCTAATATTATCGACAGTTGTATATGTCACCTTACATAACCTCTCATAGTTCAAGCATCCTCCAAGAAAGAAGCAAATGCAGTTTATGAAAATGGCAGCGAATACAGACAGCATCAGCCGCCATGGCCTTGGGCTTAGTCCCACGACAAGTGAATATCCCTACCAGGGCATGCAACACTTCCGGCACATCATCTGCAAAGAAGCAGCGGAATCCAAACACGACTACGTGATCTTCTCCAATATTGACGAATATACCTTCCTACGCGATTTCGACGAGTCTCAGCGCCAATCATACAGCGATTTCTTTCCGCAGGTTCGTACCCTTGTTGCCAGAATGCCTGCCAGCGAAGTTCACGAAGAGGCGCACGCCGAGCTCAACAATACACTTATGATTAAACTCGCGGCCATGAATGTCCGCTCTCAGCTGCGATCACTCATAGGGGCCGATGTGGTGACTCCCACACGAACTAAGAAGCCCGACCAGTCATACAAGCCTGTGGAGTTCCCAGCCGATTACTCCGGTCACTGGCCATCTATGGTGATCGAGACTGCGTTCTCAGAGAGTCAGAGCAAGCTGGCCAACGATGCGCGGTGGTGGCTGAACGCTTCTGGGGGAGAATTGAAGACTGTTATTACCATTGCAGTCCAGAAGAAAAGGGAGGCCATCACCATTGACAAGTGGGAGGCGATCAGCCGGCCCACAAGAGGCGACCCGGGGAAGATGGTGCCTGAGGTTGTTCAGAAGGTGACTATGACCAGGGAGGGAGGTGATGCCCCAGTGCATATCACTGGGGCTCCCCTGATCATAGGGTTTGAGAAGCTGTTCCTCCGGCCTGCTGAGGAGGAGAAAGGGGAGGGGGACGTGGTCTTTAGTCGCGATAATTTGGCCGAGATTGCCGACTTGGTCTGGAATGGCCTCAATACGAGTGACTGAATGTTACCGGAGGGACGAGAGATTGCGGAGACAGGCTCTCAACATAACACGAGTCGAATTTGGCTACATAGCATAACCTCCCTTTCTTTCACTGTCAAGCCCGAATGCCTACACTACCAAGAGACACTGTGCATAATAAGGGCTATAGGCCGTGCAAACACCGGTGGCACAAGCCGTCGGCCCCGTCCACCCGATTCCACCGCATTGTCCATACAATGGTGCAAGAGCAGTCGTGGTGACTGTAGTAGTAGTTGTTGTTTTAGAGCCAGTGGTAGTCGTCGGGCTCGCAGTGGTCGTTGAGGAACTGCCGGCCCCGTAACCGCTGACAACCCGAGCGACTTGGTTCACAATCGCAGCCATTTGCACGCCTGAGTGGAGCCAGTAAGTCAGTAACAGGCCCGACCAAGTCAGACTCTCACGAGGTTTCTTTCGGGATCTCACCTCCGACCTGGTCAGCATTTGCTCCATACCAGCCAACCCAGTCCCAGCAACCATTCGGATTAGACAGCGGCATCCCAGTCCAGATGGTGTGCATCGTGTTATCCGCAACTGCTTGCGGGTAGAGAATGATAATATTATTGGTATCCGCCCACATGTTGTACCCGGTATTAGAAACGAACTTGCTTCCAATCATGCTGTAGCTCTGCAGACAGCCATGCAAGGCCACATGCAGCTTGCAAACAGTCGAAGACCCAGACTGGCATGCCTTGGGGACATACAGATATCCAGTGGTATCCATCCCACTGGCGCCGTACTCGCCCGTTTGGCTGAACGACACAATCGACCCCGACAGTGTACCCGTATTTCTCGCATTTAACGACCCATACATCCACTTTAGGACAGCTCCAGCCCCGTCATACTGGCAGTTGCTGATATAAGGAGAAACAGACGAGCTGCACGAGTTGTCGCCTGACGCATCAAAGTCGGTGGGAAAGGTGTGCACCGCGCCGCTGGTCGTGATGAACGAGACGTTGTCTGCCGCGTCGAAGTTCGCCAGCTGCGCCTTCAACTGGCTCATTACGTTTGGACCGACCGTGGTGTCGGCGGTTCCGGTCCACATGTAGATTTTGCGGTTCTGGAGGTTGCTGACTGGGTTGATCTTGTTGCCGCTCCAGGTCTTCATGTTGGCGATGGGGGCTGTGATGGATGGGTTTTGATTGTACATGCATGTAGTATACTGTCTCGTGTCAGTTATCCGTTTAATTGAAGTGATTATTTCTCGATGTTGAAAGAGACTTACCGACTGGCCGCGAGCGCAATCATATGGCCCCCCGGCAAAAACCCCAAACCCGACCTTGAATGTGTCAGAGTATGCGACTCCAAGCTGCGCGGACATGAAGCCTCCACTGGAGAGCCCAGAGACGGAAATTGAATTCGGGTCTACGTTGTATGCACCCAGCGCTGCGGCGGATGCAATCGCTGCTCCGGACATGGCCAGCCCTAGGAAAGTGGCAACGTTTGGCATTGTTCCTGCAGATAATGAGGGAATGCTTTATTCTTTGAATTATAGAAATAGTCAATATCTTCGTAAAGGTCAACAGAGGGACGACCATGCATTTATAGTTGGCAGTTCGTATGGAGCAGATGTCCGGGAAATGTAGCATCGACCATAGACAGGGATATGTCACAAGCACCCCGCATTTTTCTGAAGAAAGTTACCCCAGGGTATCATTGTCTTCATCTTGAATCCAATCTCTTCTTCCATAAGTACATTCGTAATACGGACTGGAGTCACTTCATGGGAAGGCTTGTGGGGTTGAAACTTCTTTACCTCGGGCTTCTTTGGGGACAGACACCATGTTGTGGGGTACATCTGTTTTCTGGGGTAGTTCAGGCCCCTTTAATATAGATCTCTAAACTGGGTTCCATGCCGAAGCCTTGTGGGGTTGATTGGATCATCTTGGGGTTCCTTGGGGTGACATGCAGTGGGGTGCAGATCTTTGCGGGGGTCGGATCTGAGCAATTTCAACGTAGTAGCGAATAGCTTCAAACTAGGCAGTTTCTAAGTAATCGCACCAAGGAATTCAGTTGTACGCTGCATTGATTTTAGTAGGTCTCGCTTCGAACAAAGTTGAAAGCACGCTTTGCTTCGTCATCAAGTGTAAACTCCTTGTAGATATGCATATATGAAGAGACACGACTAAGTTGGTGCCGCAGACCTTCGGCTAATCTCCTCCGTTTTCGTCGAGGTAGATGTATGTGGTGCGAATCTGTTATGGAGATAATGTAGCCCAGTGTGTGCTCTCTGTCCAAGATGATCATCTACAATCCATTCTTTGTCCTCTGATTAGAGCCTCCTTGATGGCTGCACTGTCCATCGACTTTCTTCTCAGAGTTTCCCACAGTCGGACTCCCAAGCAGAGGAACTTCCTCATCCCCTAGCATCCATTTCTCAACGACATTGGAGGTCCCCGTAGTCCTGGACAACGCCGTCCCTGCAAATATCGCGATGGCGGGTAGAGCTCGCATCGAGCCGGGGAGCCCACTTTGCACCCGAGAGGCTTTGGCGAGTTTGGATATCTCGGCGGTTAGATCAATGGAGGGCTTGTTTGCAGGCATGGATACAATCTGGTGGAGCCCTGACCGATGAAATTTCGATGACTAGACTTGAAAGGAGGAATAGAAGTTATCTGCTTGTCTTCGAGAGGGTCGTAGCGCATAGTCTTGAACTAAAGGTTGGACAGGAGATTAGGCACCACCATCACGTGTGCTTACCATGCAGCAATAACAAGGAAGGCCATATTACATACTGCTGGGGACTCTTAGGCGAATACGATGCTGATATGCGCCTAGTGTGCTACTTGTTTGTTAGGTACTGCAGCATGGGAGACCATCTGTATTCTCAGTAAAGGCGATCCGATAATCATCACTAGCCTACCAGATTGAAATTATTTACATTAATTATTCTGGGTACCTTGTGGTAATTTCATAAATTAGATAGCGTGTTCTTCGGCAGAAAAGCATTGTCACAACACAGCAGTTGAGTTCAAGACATATTGACGAGAGCCAACTTTAAACCAATGTACGTGTCGAGCTCGGCCATTGTGGCAGGGAATTCCGACTGAGCAATGACTTTTAATTCATCCTTGGCTGCCGTTATACCGAAGGAGAAGACGTAAGGCCTTAATAATTTGAGAAAAATTGCTATGGACCTCCCGAATCCTGGGGTCCTAGGGCTCTGAAAATGGCATGAATAAACACGTTAGTAGTAAGTACTATGTTGAAGAGCCAATGCAGCTCACAACCGATTTCATCCCGGAAATGCTCATAGTGTATAACTATGATTTTAGTGACATATTATGTGCGAATAAAATGTCCAGACAATAAGAGAGGTACAAGAATCATTTGTGGGTGGTGTATTAGGTGGAAAGCCCTGGGTTGACTCAGATTAGGCACCGCCCTGGAGCAATGCAATTGCTGCAAAAGTCCGCCACCGGAAATATTCCATTCATCCAACACCCGTCTCTCAGCATCCTCATTTGGCTGCAGTCATCAAGATGAAACTCTATCTCATTCGACATGCGGAAACGGTCGATAATGTCGCTCATAGATTGTAAGCTCCTCTCCCACTTGACCTACAAACACTAACACCAACAGAGCCGGGATCAAAGACTCCCCTCTGACAAATCACGGCGCCATCCAGATCACCCGCCTGGGGAGATATTTCGCCTCCCAAAACATCAAATTCAGCCATATCTTCTCGTCAGATCTCTCCAGAGCCGTCCTCACTGCCCAAGGCCTCAGTGCCCATCAGCCGGAATTAAGCCCGGTCCTGCTGCCATCCCTCCGCGAACGCGACTTTGGCTCCTTTGAGGGGGAAAAGTGGCACGCAACCTGGGAATCGAGCATCGTCCCCAAGCAGCCAGAATCCGAGGCTTCCATGCGCCAGCGCGCAAATGCATTTCTCACGGATTACTTACTCCCCTTGCTTCTCGATGTTGACGAGGCAGGTGACGAGGGTGTTGTTGCTGTGGTCTCGCACGGCTTACTCCTACGGAGTCTGTGGCGCGCTCTACTCGCGTGCTTTCCTCCAGGCGATGTTCGCATAGTAGGAGACGCGGATATCAACGCGTTTAATCCGTTCTGGGCAAATACGGGGTACTTGGAGGTGTTGGTTCGTCCGAAATTGAGTCCTTCGGTAGGAGATCCGGAGATGCCGGTTCTAGCTGGGTATTCGCTGCAGGTGCTTGGGGTAAACAGTCGAGCACACCTGACGGACCTTCAGCGTACGAGGGGGGGTGTCGGGAGCGCTACCTTTGATCAGCGGCAGAAACGAATTGATCATTTTTTTGGTCAGAAGAATCGATAGGCCTTGAGCCCGTCAATCTGCAGACAACTGAGTTCAAGGACGGCTAATGGGTTGTTCTGATCCCTGCGATCGACCTGACGTACCAACATACACCTTTACTGAGCGGCCGAAGCTCTAACGACGACTACGAGTTGCCAAGCGCGATCAGATATTTGGGTTGCGGAGCGAGCAGTTTGCATTACCTTGAAAGGGTCATTATCCGCAGACATATAACCGGCAGATCTCCGTGACGGCCCCTGAGAAGCAGACGACATGATTTGCCAGTTGCAGTGCTCTTCGGCTTTTTTAGACGGAAAGGCTCCATTTATCCTGCAGGATGCTAATATTCCATCCGATTTCCCCGCTTTTTTAATATGATCGGCATTTCTTCGACTCAACCAGGAAATTCTCCGCATATTGACAGTGCTCAAATAACGTACCACAGGAACTGCGCCGAATTGGGCTATTGGCCCGTTAGCATAAAGAATATAAATGCCTCTCTAGCTTGACGGATTTGAGTCTATTGTCCACAGGCAAGATGGAGTCTATTGTCTCGCTTCTCTTACTTTCGCCAGCCCTCGCGGCTGGTTCTCTTTATCCACGCATCGACAATGGCCTGGCTAAAACGCCACAAATGGGGTATGTTATTCCTGCTGAAGATTATCATTTACTGACTGGCCAGGTGGAACTCGTACAACTACTACTCATGCTCGCCTAATGAAGCCATAATACGCTCCAACGCTAAAGCGCTCGTCGATCTAGGACTCGCCGAATTAGGCTACCGCTATGTTACGACCGACTGTGGCTGGTCAGTAGCCGATCGGCTGCCGAATGGCACCTTGACCTGGAACGCGACCTTGTTTCCGAGCGGGTTCCCCGCCATGGGAAATTATCTTCACGAATTAGGACTGCTGTTCGGCGTTTACGGGGACTCGGGAATCAAGATGTGCGGGACAGACCATGCTGGCAGCTTGAGTAAGTCCCATTCATCCATGATTTTTGCCTTGGCTAATGTAGCAGACCACGAAGAACAGGATGCGAAAACGTTCGCTGAGTGGGGAGCGGATTCGCTCAAGTGTATGTCTGTCCCTTAGAGATAGAGCCCCACTGATCGTGTAGATGACAACTGCTACTCGGACGCTGCCACCAACTACCCCAATGTCAACTACGAGCCCAGCACGTCTCCTCGTCCCCGCTACGAGATTATGTCGTCTGCCCTCGCCCGTGTCGGCCGACCAATCCTCTTCCAGATCTGCGAATGGGGTATCGACTTTCCTGCTCTTTGGGCTCCTGCGCTCGGGAACTCCTGGCGCATCGGTAACGACATTATCCCCGCGTGGCGAAGTATCTTCCGCACGCTGAACCAGGCCGTTCCCAACACGGATTTTGCTGGTCCCGGTCAGTGGCCAGATCTGGATATGCTGTATGTGGGCAACGGGATTTTCTCGGTCCCGGAGGAGCAGACGCACTTCTCGCTGTGGGCGATTCTGAAAAGCCCATTGACTATTGGAGCGGCGTTGAAAGATGATAAGAATAGTATCAGGCAGGCATCGTTGGAGGTGCTGAAGCAGAAGGATGTCATTGGGTTTAACCAGGATGCGCTGGGAGTCAGTGCGAGTCTGAAGCGGAGGTGGTCGGATGAAGGGTATGAGGTGTGGAGTGGACCACTTTCGGGCAACAGGACCGTGGTGGCGGTCATCAATTGGCGGAATGAGTCGAGGGATCTCACGCTCGACCTGCCTGATGTTGGCCTGCAGTATGCACAAGTTGCCAGGAATATTTGGGGAAAGACCACGGTTCGTGATGTGCGGACATCGTACACCGCGAGAGTGGCCGGACATGGGACGATGCTTCTGGAGTTGCAGGGTACCGTCCCGTCAGGGTCATATCCAGCCAAAATCTTCGCAAAATCTACGGGCCAAAAAACCACTTTCGAGTCAATCTACGCAGCTACTACCGGCGCAAACTACGAGTTGGCCATCATGTTTTCCCGACCATCCACCGAAACCGTCACCATCACGACCTCTTCTGGCCAGACCGTCTCTATCTCCGGCAAATCCACCAAAATTGCGCTGACGGCTGGATCAAACACCATCACCATCCAGCACAAGACCCCTATCGAGTCTATCCAGATTACCCCACCAACCGGCACCTACTACGGCAGCACAGTCTTCAACGTTACCGGCAGCGCCAAGCACACCACCTGCAGCTCGGGGTGCAGCCCCGTCGGCTCGAAAATCGGCGACCTCACGCCCAGCAGCAACGCCTACACGTCGATCCCAGCGACCACCCCGGGGTCCAAGTACCTCGCGATCGACTACATCAACAACGAAGTCGCCTTCTCGTCAAGCTGGGGCTGGGGAGCCAACTCGCGCAATCTGACCGTCAGCATCAACGACGGGGCTCCAGTGCGACTGGAAGTCCCGCTGAGCGGACGGCTTAGCGAGCTGTATTCGCCTGGCAAGGGCTGGTGGGATACAGCGACTCTGGGGGTTCTGACCTCCGGATGGAAGAAGGGGGAGAATAAGGTGGTGTTTGGTAATCAGGGTGGGCAGGACGGGTTTCAGACTTATGCGGCGGATTTTGTGGGTGTTAGGGTTTTGGACTAACAGATCAAGTCTATATCTGCTGATGATTCTGACGTTCTAATGATAAATGAGCTGCCAAGAATTAGCCTTGTCTCCACAGCCAAGTAATAACTATAACTCGTATTTGTCTTAGTTCCTCCACAGTTCTCCACTGGAGACCGGAGCTGCCCCGTGAGCCATCAGGAAAGTTAGAACGAGCTTGGCCTAATTGCGGAACCGGAGTTAGCCAGTTGACAATTGACAGCTATAAATGCAGCTTATGCATCGATCAGTCTGAGATTCTCTCCAATTTTCGTCCACGTTCGTCCCGGAAATCTGTACGGTATGGCAACGACAACAACTACTACCAAAACATACTCTCAAAATGAAGACAACAACGAACTCGCCAATATCCAACTCGAGAGATCACATCCCCCACCAACAGGAAATGTCTTCCCCGCTATCGAACGATGGAACCATCCCAAGACAAACATCTACAAGACCCTCGCGACCTTCTGGGGATTTCTCGTCATGGGCGCGAATGACGCCGCATACGGTGTAAGCTAAGCCTCTTCCTGCATTTCATTCATTTACATGATAACTGACAATGCAATAGCCACTAATCCCCTACGTAAGTCTCAGTTTCATACTCACCAACTGAAGTATACTGACAGCGACAGCTGGAACAACACTACTCCCTCACCTACACCATCGTCTCCCTCGTCTTCCTCTCCCCGCTAGGCGGATACGCCCTCGCCGCCCTAACAAACAACCACATTCACCTGCGCTTCGGCCGGCGCGGCGTGGCCATCATCGCCCCCTCGTGCCATGTCCTCGCCTACATCATCAACTGCCTGCACCCGCCGTACCCCGTTCTCGTGGTGAGCTTCATCTTCGCCGGGTTCGGCAATGGGCTCGCCGACTCGGGGTGGAATGCCTGGATCGGTAATATGGCAGACGCAAACCAGGTGCTGGGCTTGCTGCATGGGTTCTACGGTGCCGGGGCGGTACTTGCGCCGCTGGTTGCTACGGCGCTGGTTACGAAGGCGGGGGTGGGATGGTGGTATTTCTATTATATCATGGTTTATATCCTCCTCTGTCCCTGGATGGAAGTGCAGATGAGCTGACGGTGGTAGATTGGCTGCGCGGTCATCGAGCTGGTGACCTCGGTCTACTGCTTCTGGGAGGATACCGGCGCGGTCTTCCGACGAGACACGCAGCATTCGACTGGTGGCACCGGCAGCGGCGGGGGCAGCCTGCGCAAGGCGCTGTTCACGAAACGCGCAGGCCGGATAACCTGGCTCTGTTCGGTGTTCCTGCTGCTGTATGTCGGCGTGGAGGTCGCGCTGGGCGGGTGGATCGTCACATTCATGATGCGCGTGCGGCACGGCGAGCCGTTTGCGAGTGGGATGGTGGCGACGGGGTTCTGGTTGGGGATTACGGTGGGCCGGGTAGTCCTGGGGTTTGTGACTGCGAGGGTGGGTGAGAAATTGGCCATCTCTGTACGTCCCCTTTCAATCATTGGTTCTGATGAGTGCGCGTGCTAATGCTGCGCAGATCTATCTCGTCTCCTCCATCGTCTTCGGCCTCATCCTCTGGCTCGTTCCAAACTTTTACGTCTCCACCGTGGCCGTCTCGCTGCAGGGCTTCTTCCTCGGTCCGCTGTTCCCTGCTGTCGTGGTCGTGGCGACCAAATTGCTGCCGCGTGGGTTGCACGTTACTGCGATTGGCTTTGCGGCTGCATTTGGAGCGGGAGGCGGCTCAGTGCTGCCGTTTGCTGTGGGGGCAATTGCGCAGGCCAAGGGGGTCAAGGTGTTGCAGCCGTTTGCGATTGGCTTGCTGGGGGCGATTATGGGGTTGTGGATGTGTTTGCCGAGGATTCCTGCTCAGCATGAAACTTAGCTAGCGATCAGAAGCGTGCATATCTGGTATCTAAATGGTGATGTGGGTCAGTGGTTGGGCGTTTTGCCGTTTCGGGATGAGCTGGAGTAGGTAGTTGGGCGTCTTTCCTGTTTGGGTATATTGCCCAACTTTCATCACTGCCCTGTCCATCATCCATCAGCTGAGAGGATAGAAACACGAAAATGTGTTTTCCTTTACCTTCAGCCGCTAAGTTCTCGTATTCCTAATCCACTGTTGTAAACTATTTCGAAAAGCTTGGACCTACCCAATACTGTCTAAGCCTCATGATCCAGTGCTTGAAGGGTCCGTTGAAGAATCGAACACTCGCATGCTATTTGAGATTAAGACAGAAGGATGAGTCACTGGACTAAAGGATTCTGGTCTGCGGCATAGCAGCCGCTTGCTCCCGTCAGCCACGGGTAGGATAATAGATCAATACGATTCCGACCTTCATCCGGTGGGTATCTAGAGAGGTACAGCATGCTAGCATACTGGCCATGTAGATACACAATATGCAATCAAGAACTTTCACACTTGCAGAGACTGTAGGAATTAGTTTATTTCTTAACCAGTTCTGGTCCATTGCATTCACCGCAGCTGCAGATCTTGCAGAGTAATTATTGTATAACCGTCCACAGTTAGAAATACCTTCCTTTCCAAGGCTGTAATATGGGTATATCTCTATATGGTAGAAATAACAAACGAGATATACTGTGTGATATGAATCTAAGGCAACTGTATAATTATTGGAACTCATGGTTGGTGGACAGCCCTAGTATAAGAATGAATTTGTCCCTCATTCAACTTCTGTTATATCAGGGCCGCGGGATACAGATGAACTGGTCCCAGAAGTTAAAAGGCCTCGGAGAGGATGATTTGCAACAACTTTTTTGACAGGTGACAATTGCTCTTGTCTTTGATGTAAGGAGATCCATTCTTCCTGTGTCTGGTTGGTGACCATAACTTCTGCTGAGCATTCTGCTGGAATTTCTTGACTTTGGTCATATTCTGCTTGGACAATGCCTCGAAGTTGCTGCAGTGGTAATGAAGAATAAGTTCCCTTCCACTCATTAAGGAGCCGCGATGAGTATTTGGTGTCTGGGTGGTCAAGTCCCAATGATCTGCTACGGAGCTCAACGCAGTCTTCCAAAGGCATAGCATCCTGGATCTTATCTTGGGACATCCAGGTGTGAGCCAGAAGGTCCATGGTTGTCAGAGTGCTAGGATGTTCAGGTCCTAGAACCTTCGATTGACCTTCTAGCGCTCGCTGATACATAGCTTCAGCCTCTTCATACTTGCCCTGTTGTGCAAGCATTGAACCAAGATTGCTAACACTAGTAAGAGTGTCAGGATGCTCAAGTCCTAGAACCTTCCCACAGCCTTCTAGTGCTCGTCGATACATAACCTCAGCCTCTTCATACTTGCCCTGTCGTTCAAGAACAGAACCAAGGTTGGCCATGCTGGTGAGAGTGTACAGATGCTCAGGCCCTAGAGCCTTCCCATAGCCTTCTAGGGCGCGTCGATACATGGCCTCAGCATCTCCATAATTGCCGTGTCCTTGTTATGCTGACCCAAGGTTGCTGACAATGGTGAGACAGTCAGGATGCTCGAGTCCGAGAGCTCTCTGTCTGATTTCCAGAACATTGGTAAAGGAAATTTCAGCCTCATTATATCTCCCGTCACTCTCCAGGCATCCGCCTATCCTTGAAAGAAGTCCATAGTATTGATGCCGGAATCTCCGAAATTCTTCACTGTATGTTAGATAAAGCGCATGTGGTAGGTGTTCTCTCCATATTCGTCGATTGCCATGGTCAATATCGGAGAAGACATTATTTAACTGGCATGCTGCTCTTTCTACTAAAATATCAAGGGTCTGGCCTATTCTCATTCAATTTTGAGTCGCAAGATGCACAAGTTGATGAAGACTAAATAGGCTATCACGAGTCTGTGCAGTGATAAAGGAATACGCCTTGAGAAGACCTATTGCCTCTGCTTGTTCTCTTGGTGAAGCTGCAGGTGGAAGAATGGACTGCGGGATATCTCATGGATCAACACAAGCCATGAATGACAAATAGTCAGCTGCTAATTGATCGAGTTGCTGGATTTGCATGAAAGAGATCCACCAGGTTATTGCTACTGGGTTCTGAATCTCAGCGTAGCGTCCATCGTCCTCGAATTCCTCGCTTAGTATTTCAATTGTGCTTCTCTCTTGCGCACCTAACAATGACAGATACCCAGATAATGAAATTCTGTTTTTGTTGATACAAGCTGCAGCTTGACTAATTGCAAGTGGGAGAAAGCTAAGCCCCTTAAGGAGTGCAGTAGTTGCACAATCATCCTGTAGCAGATCCTTCCCTAACAGTAATTTTTCCAATATCTCTTTTGTGCTTTTAGGATCCATCTTGGGAATGGATATCACATTCAGTGACGCCAACCTCACTGCTAGCTTTCGGTTACGCGTAGTAAACAGCATATGGCTATCTTCACTCTTGGGGAGAATGTCCTTAAGTAGCGGCGCAGCCGCGCTTCCCTTGGTCCAAATCTCCATATCATCCGCCTTGTCGAAAATAAGAAGCCACTTCCCAGCGCGTTCATGACTGAGGAAGGCTTTGACTTATTCTTTCACCTCTGCTGGCTTTATGTTCATTATGCCTAGGCTCAAGGTAATGTTCAGATAAGTCTGTTTAATATTTTCATAGCTGGTACACAGGATCCAGAAAATTGAATCTCCAGGGACCTTTTCTTATGTGTGATAAGCCAGCTCCAGCACAATTTAGGTCTTCCCAATTCTGCCCAGTCCATAAATATCAGTCTTTGTCGGTCCCCTTGAGTAAATAACTAATTATTCAAGGCGGTTGATCTCATTGTATCAGCCAATAAATCATGGATTTCTCACAAAGGGGACCATCCAGCAGCTTCTTTCCTTCTTACTTAGATCATTGCTGGACAGACAAACCACTTGGAGAAGAGCTCTGGCATAAGCAGCTATAGTAAGCGCTGCATATCCCTGCCATTGTTTATGTTTATGCGAGTCGCAATAGCCACAAATTCCTCGGATGACTAGGCATGGTAACTGATCCATCAATCCCACTGCCTCCATTTCAAAGCAGAGGATGCCCAGCACTTGGGCGATATCGGCTCGTATTCTAGCATTTTTCATAGCTTGATTCCCAGAAGCAATCAACCCATAATGAATGAGCGGCTCATCGGTTTCTCGTAGTGTACAACTACTAGCTGGGATTGATCACAATCATCACATGATGAACCGTCGGCGATCTTGCTTTCATGGTTATAGCCTGGTTTAAACAGCCAGTCTTGGTCTGGCCAAGAGAACTGTTTCTGCATCATTTAGTGCTTCTAGACTATCTCCAATATACCTTTCTTGATGGATGAGTCCCTAACCATGTAATCACTGCGTATTTGTGAGACTGTGGTGAGCAGGTATTAGGGGGGTTTATTAAGTGACCTAGTGTACTGCAGACATCCATCACAAAGTATCTTTCCATAGTCATATTAGATCATGCCTCTAGATGCCATAGTTGGAATGCTAATAACAACATCACTAAGGTGAATATCAGCATTTTTGCTGGGAACTCCGCCCCCGATGCCTACCATCAATCCGAATCTAAGAGAAGGGAACATCAATAACATGTGAGCAAGCACAATTGCAGCAGATGTGGTTCTGTAGGTTTCTAATGAGAGACAGGCAACTACAACATTGTGACTAGTAACATTCCCAAGTGTATAGGCGTTGTGATCAGTTGCAGGCTGAGGCAGTGGAGGATGAGCCTTATGAAGCATGGTCTCCAGCGGCAAGGCGCAGATCCATGCTACGGTGTAGTCGTCGTGTGTGAAACTCATTCTTGTACTCAGAGATAACCGAAGGACGACATCTGCTAACTTTAGACGCCTGAAAGAATAAGCATGGTTGGAGTGATCCAGTGGAAGAGTTGAACTGTCAGGCTGAGGTGGTTGAGATGGAGGGGAAGGCTGGCAGCCTCGTCACTGCCCTTCTACAACCAATGGTTTGTTCAGGAATAATGTGACGAGCAGACAAGGAAAGAATAGTATATAGTGTCTTAGCTAGTATATATGATCAAGATTCCATATCGTCCTATGGATAAGTGTATGTTGGATGGAGAAAGTTTAGGTGGAAATAATATAAGGCATGCACTATTGATAAGCAGCAGAGTATGGCAGCCAACTCACATCTGTTAGCTAATGCTTCCTGCAAGTGTCCGTAGCTCCTTCCAAGGCAGAAGAACCACTACGAGCATACAACGGATTAGTATCAATTGTTCCTGTTTGGTCCTTGTCGACGGGTATACAAGTCATATATGTCACCAAGCCTCCTACAGCGTAGCTACTCCTCTTCAGATCCAAGCAAGCAGACTCGCACATAGTCCATCCATTTGAGACTCAGCATAAACAGAACACCATATCCCAGCATATCCACATCCATAACCATATCCACCCATTACCAGAAGCAAGCAAAGCGCAGCACTCAGGTCAAACAAGCATCCCACAAACAAGCAACACCACCAACCCGACCCCCAAAACCGACACCCGTTTTCCCCCAGCACCACTATCCCTCGTCGCACTCGCGCTCGCCCCCGTCCTCGTTCCCGTACTCGAGGCACTGGAACTCAGACTAGCCGTCGCTGTCGCATTCAACTGCCCCCCACAAAACACATCTTTGTTTCCTCCATTCTCCTTAATACAGTCCAGCAGCTTGCCCATGCTGTGCCCCTGCGCCAGACAGTACATGTCGCACCCGTCGTTGTATTTCGTGACGGCTGCCGGGGTACAGCATTTGTCCATTATGGAGGAGTAGTTCCCTGTGGCGGGGAGGGCGCACGCGACATCTTGCACGGGGAGGACCCAGCGGTTGCCTGTGCAGGTTGATGCTGCTGCTGTCCCTGTGGTGGTGGATAATGATGTTGAGGTCATTGTTGTTGTAGCCATGTCAGCCATGTCTGTATTTAGTTTTGGTTAAAGTGGAGGTAGAGTAGGTGTGGATGTAGACTGGTGGTCGTATGTGCAGCTGTTTGTATAGGTGAGAACAGAAGAATTAAAGAACAGAGCACTCAGACTGCAGTTATAAACTGAAATAATCAGAGAATCTTATGACAACAAACAAAGAATGTCAGAGCTGGCACAGCATATGATTAGCCATGCGCAGCCAATCAGGTGGGTTGTCCGGGTATCCGAGTGCTATATTTAGGCATTCTGGGGTTGATCCACGTCGTTTGTGGAACTCTATCGTCCTTGAATATTGCTTGATTGACCTAGCAGAAGATTCTAGTTTTACTCGGTGGATAAATAGGCTCCAGAATTTGATGCGTGAGTAGTTTGGTTGTTTAGGGAATCTACTAGTGATGTCATTAGATAGCAGGATACAGGGTATGATGAATATAAAGGCATATTCAGTGCTATGGCAGAAGACGAGTATGTCTAAATAGCCAGTTCTAGAAGGTATTAGTGGTTAGAACGACAGCAAATCCCAGAGAATGACATAACAGAATATGTACTCGGCTCTGATCTTCAAGCTACTGTCTCTATACAAATTAGATATCTGATATGAGTGCTGTACGCAAATCAATCAGAAGTCTTAACAATATTAACCCTTGTAAAAAACTATCATACATCCATCCACTCATAGCATTATCATGACTTCTACTCCATTCTTTTCTTCACCCCCTCCAACACCTTCCTCGCCCACTTCTCCCTCCTCTCAAACCCCCCATTAAACAACCCAGGTAACACCCTCTTCGCATTCGCATGCTCCTCGTCAAACACCGGCCCCTCCCATCCCTTCTGTCTGCACATCTCAACCGCCTCCTCCAGCAATCCAACCCCCACCCCTTTCCCCCTGTACCGCCTCTCAACCGTCCACGCCCGAATAACCCCGTCCACTTTTCCCTTCTCGGCAGGAACCCCACGCAGCACAACCGCCCCAATAATCCTCTCCCCGAACTTGGTTACCAGAACCTCCTGCTCCTCCCCTTGCCCCTGTTCTTTAGGGTCAGTGGGACTAGGAAAAAGCCACTCCCATTTTCCAACCCTCTCTGCCTCCTCAATATAACCCCCCGTCAACCCCCTCACAACCAACAACCCCGCCATCACGCACCCCGCGCTCGTCGTCCCGATGAGCGGGAGGTCAGACGAATCGGTGTACAGCGCTTTATAGACAATTGCGATCACCGCGGCCATGGCCGACAGCCAGAGCGGGTGGAAGATGAGTGCGCGCGCGGCGGTTTGGCGCTGTTGCGCGACGGAGTCGGCGATGAGGTGGAGGGCGGGGATGAGGTCTTCTTTTATGGTGGCGGGGTAGGTTTTTAATTCCGGGATTTCTTGCGGAGCATCTTCATTTTGGTTTTTGGTGGCCGTGGCCGTTGTGGTCGTTGTTGTTGGAGACATTTTGGATGGTTTTCAGTGTGGTAGGTGGCGAGGTGGAGGAATGAAAGTAAGTGAGAAAGAGTTGAGACGGGGATGGAGGTATTTAAGGATAAAATTCAGAACGCCACTTGACCTCTTCGTTTGCCCTAACTAGGTTTGGAATGAAAATTGGGATTGTAGATTTTCCTTCTCGTGATTAGAATCTAATCTGTATAGCTTCTTTTTGGTAGATTTTGTTGGGTGTGCCCAGTGTTGTCTCGTGCTTTTTTAGAGTTACGCGGATCTTAGATGCATAGATGGATGATTAGAGTACATTAACTATGGGTCTATACAAAGGAATGGCTGAATTATGCACAGTCATGACATAGTCATCTATCCAAGATTCTAAGATCCAAGATCATCTACTAAACAGCCGCAACGGTCGAATTGTCCACCTTCTTCTCTGCCTGGATCATGGGAGAGTTCTGCACCAGGGTATCACTCTCATACTCCTCCCCGGACAACTGCTCCAGGGTCTTGCGCTTGGTCTCGGGAATGAGCAGGGTGGTGAAGCAGCCGCACAGCATGAACAGAGCAAAGATCTGCATGACGTGGTTGAGCCAGGGGGATTGCGAGGGGTCCTTGGCGCCCTTGTGCACCAGAGGGCCAAACACACACTGCGCGATGATGGCGCCGACCTTGCCGGACGCGGCGGAGATACCGTGCGAGGTGGACCGGTAGCGGGTGGGGAAGCACTCGCCAGGCACGATGAAGGTGGTCGCGTTGGGGCCGAAGTTGAAGAAGAACTGCGCGACGACGTACAGACCCAGCAGACCGTTGTTGGATTTCTTCAGTGGCTCGTAGGCGAAACCGATGACGATGAAGACAATGGTCAGGATGATGAAGCCGAGCAGCTGGATGGGCTTGCGGCCGATGGTGTCGACGGTGGCCACGGTCATCCAGTAGCCGGGGATGGCACCCGCACAGATCAAGATGAGGTTACCGACGGCGTTCTTGTAGAAGACCTCGTAGACATTCTTGCCGCCGCTCCAGCCGATGGCACTCAGGATGATGGAGTTGTTGAGACCAAGACCATAAAACGCTATTGATGTTAATATCATCACAGACAGCTGGGCAGGTGACGAGACTTACCAACGTCGAGGAAGAACCAAGAACCGGCAGTACCGAGGAGGATACTTCCATTCTTCCACTGCAAGTAGTGGCGCCAGAAATCAGCCCAGCTGGCCTTGGGGGTCACGTCACCGGCGTGGTTCTGAAGGACGGACTGGCGGCGCATCTCGTCGGGGTGACCCTCGTGCTTGCCGCTCATATAGGCACGGACGTCCTCGTCGGCCTTGACAATGTCGTGGGCAACATCGAAAGTGTAACGGGGGGTTTCGGGGATGGTGAGACGGTAGTAGAGGGCGATGCAGGCAGGGACGGCACCAAAACCGATGACCACACGCCACATCTTGTCGACAGCAAGCTGGCAGACACCGGAGCACTTGCCAACGGAGCTGGCAGTCTCCAGAGATTCCTTGAAGCCGGCAGTCACAATCAGAGCAATAATGGCCGCGGCGAATTGACCGAAACCCTGCATGGCAAACACGGAGCCCATCATGGCACCTCTCCACTTTGTGGTAGCAAACCTGGACAGAAAATTGTGTCAGCGAAAGCCCAACAGCAGCGAAAGTTCGACAGGTAGGAGGGGAACATACTCAGAAGTAATGATAGAAGACAGAGGGTAATCGCCACCGATACCAATGCCCATAATAACACGCCAGAAGATGAGAATGCCAACGATGGAGATAGCACGCGAGTCCGAGGAGAGAGCCTGAGCCAGAGTGGCCATGATGATGATCATCAATTCAATACCGTACATACGCTTACGACCGATGCGGTCCGCAAGCCAACCGAAAAATAATTGTCCAATCACAGTACCACCAGAGGTAGACACCTTGATGGCAGTATCCGCGGTCGAGGGGATCTTGCCGGGGCTGGACTTGGCGTCCTGCCAGAAGACAACACCCAGCATGCTGGAAGCCAGGTTGATGGCGAAGATATCGTAGGAGTCAGTGAAGAAACCCACACCGGCAACGACAACGGCGCGGACGTGGTACCAGCCGAACTTGGCATTGTCAATCTCGGCCAGAGCTTGACGACGGCGCTCTCTGGGATCCTCCACGTGAGCCAACTCATTGTTGTAGTTCCGGAAGGCGGAGTTACCGCCTCCTGTAGAAGCCATGGCTGGGTTGGTTAAAGGAGAGTAGAAAGTATTAAAGAAGTATATTGAATAAAAAGACCACGCCAGGCAGGGGCTCAGAGTCGTCGAAACTAATCCTCGAAAGATACGAAGGAACTTCGTGGTCAAGGATGGGATCAACCCCCTTATGTAGAGTACAGAGGGTAACCAGATGAAGGCGTTTTTTAGCGTAAATGGCTCCCAGCCCATGAACAAGAATAAACGAAGGCTGCAACGAATCGAGGCCGCGAGATGGAGCACGGTAGTGAATCTGGAACCCTGCCATGTTCGTGTCAACCACTCCGGTCACTAAGGTATGTCACTCTGCGCGCATGTGTGAAAGTCAGGGAGCCACTAGTAGAGAGACTTAAGCTTGCCTAAGCTTCATCAAGACCTTTGCCCAGACGGCCGACGCTGCTTTTTTACTCTTGGTAGGCGTCACTGAACTGGTCATTTAACCCGTATAGAATCTGGTCTCTGATTGGTTCGGGCTGTCCAAGATGTCAAACCTTTCGGCCAGTATACAGCCAATCAAAACGTCAGCTTGTAGAACATGCTCAGTTCCGCCCTGCTGAGTGGCCAGGGACCCACAGCTGGGCCAAGAACATCGGTGCCTCGAGGGCGTTTGATGGCTTGTCAAGTTCTCCCCATCTCAGCCACTTCGTGCTCTCTCGTTTAAGTTCTGCTTCACTGCTTCCAGGGTTACAGCCAAATGACTTCGAGCTAGCACCTCACCATGTCAATGAATGAGACGCTGCCGTTGTCGCACGTGCTATCCTTCCACACTATGCAAGTGACTTGGACCTCCTTGAGTCAGCCTGTTCGGGCGTTGACCCTGGAACAGCAGAAGCAATATGATGGAATATCAGCCATTCACAGGCAAAGAGATCATGATACATGCGCCATGCTGATGCAGGACTAGCAGAAGAAGGGACAAAGAATTTTCTGCGTTCGAACATTCCATCCCTTGCGCTGGGGCGAGGCATACGCACGTGGACTAAAAGATGTTCTAGAAGGTTGCCGCTGTACATGCCTACGTGGAGTGCTCGTGCCTCGGCCACTTCACTCAGCTGATTTGGAAGTCTCTGATGGAGGATATGCGCCTAGCGCGGCGACGAGTGTGCCCTGCCTGAACAGCTTACTCTTGCATCGGGGATCGCCGCAACGGATCTGGTCTGAAATTCAATTCAATGCTTTATATTATTGCTAGTTTCCATATCAAAACCCGCAACGAGTCAACCACAGGAATTGCTTATCGCCAAGTACACTACAGCCATGGCAGTGTAGCTTGAAGCAGAACAAGCACTTGCCAAGTTGTTAGCAGTATCTGAACCCAGACGCGATGGACGTTGAAAAGGGCTTCACGGACATCTGTCCCGAGATCCGCCTTGGCTGGAATGAGGGCTGATGCAAGCGGCGAGTCGGAGTAGATTTCCGATTGGCATGACATTGTATAGTTGCACCTTACGGTATACAGAGTAGACGGTGATTACAAACTGGACTTGACATAACTTGCAGTAGCTAGATATGCAATATCGAGATCTCTCGTCTCCACAGCCATGTGGAACTGGAGACGGATGGATATACCGTTGTTCGTACTAACCTCGATCGTCAGGTACAATGCCTATTCAAGTAACGCTACATCTCATCTACGATTTAGGTGCGATACCTTCATAACCACGTTATGTGCAATGTCACTGACACTATCCAAATACATACCTCTTTATAACATCATTGGAACTACCTTCATCCACGGAAACACCATCATGTCATACCACATCATCACACATAGCACATAGCATGTAGGGTAGCACATCATCATTATCAAATCAAGTGGCGTCTCCTCAAGCTACTTAAACCCCTGCCCTAGGCCTACACACGACTCACCAGAGACACATGATACATGGTACTTGATACTTGATACATCCATTACTAGACCATCAGACAAACACAACCCATGCCCCGATCCCGAAGCCGAAGCCGCGAGCCCAGCGAAGGCCGCGATCCCGAGAATGTAATGCGGGGATACAAAGCGTACGCTTCATCCGCCAAAACAAAGAAAGCAATCTGACGAATAGCAGCACGCTCCGGAACCCAAACGTCTCGAATGAGGCCAAGCAACACGCGCAGCAGGAGCTCGATAGATACGAGAGTGGTGACGCCACCAGCAGAAGCGAGGAGGATCGGCATGCGTCGAATGTGAAGAGGGGGTTGAAGGCGTATGTTGTTTTTGATGAGAGTTGAGCGATAGCGTCAGTGCTGATGCTGAACAGGGCAACGCATAATCCCAACGTTACAGACATGGGGAAGAAGCAGGCGAGGGATAAATTGCAGGTGATGGGGGAGCAGCCTGATCAGCCGGGTGATTAGCTTTCCACTCTCGGAGTATATCTTGTACACTATGCACATGTCTGTAGATGGCTATGCAAATAGATTATATTGAGTGGTATCTAGTATATACAATTGAGGTTGAGTCTATGCTTCTATCGTGGGTGAGGATTACAATCCTCGTTTCATCTTCCAGCGCATGATGAACGCGGCAAATGGGTATAGTAGGATGGACAGTCCGATCCACACAAACAGAATGCCAAAGTCGAGTCCAATCCGGGAATGCGTGCCGAAGAGGATAGTCCGGAGCGCCTCGACAACTACACGGGTTAGACAGCCGCAACGCAATTCGAAGGACGGAAGACTTACTGCGATGCAAAGGCCAGGCATAACCCCAAGCGAAGAATCCAGGGGCCAGATCTAACGCATAAAAGCCAGTGGCGACGTTGGTAATGACCCAGAAAATCAGAAAGAGCGCACTGTAGGGAAACCCGAGGATCATCCCCATGTTCTCGCAGGGTAGTCCGAGCGCAGTCATGCCAACCCAGTTCAGCATCCAGAATATCACGAACGATCCATGTCCATAGGCGTTTGCATTGCCGGCAGGCAACGTATCCGGCGCTGGACTATTGGTGAACGGGATCTGGAAGGCCAGCGACACAAAGGAATAAAACAGCGACAGGAAAAAGTAGGCCACGATGCTCGAACACAGACGCCAGATGAGCCACTGCGCGTTTTTTAGAGGCGGATGGTCCCCCTTGATGAACTGCATATGAACGGGCATGAGGAATGGAGTGTTGAAAAAGGCGATAATGATCAGGTAAATCAAACCAATGGTCACGGACGGCGTCGCAGCAGCCGGACCAAACGGTCGCAGGTCAACTTTGTAGAAACCAATCGCCGGATTGACAGCTTGTGGCACCCGAGAGATGTCCATAGACTCTTTTGTGAGAGTCTGAATCCACCTGGGGCCAAACTCAGCAAAAACTTCCAGCTCGAACCAGGACAAGGCCGGTTCGACGTAGTTGGAATA
This sequence comes from Aspergillus lentulus, assembly GCF_010724455.1. Next base: position 203,743 of record NW_022983889.1, on the reverse strand, counting down.
TGTGGTCTGGTCACGCGCGCTGATGATTATAAATTGAGCAGCGCCATTAGGATCGTACGACGAGTGGCCGTTGGTCACGGCTTCGTATAGCAGAGTAGTAGCATTAGGGTTGACGATGATTGCGGCATATGCATGTTCATCATAGACCCCTTGCCGGACCGCCAAAGGATCATAGTTGAAGTCTGCCGGCGATCTGATTTCATATCCCACGTGTTCCGTATCCGACTTGATGAGCCGATTCGCGACATCTGTCACGGCTGGTCCAACGATGGGCGTGATGCTCTCATTCCTGTAAGGTTCCACCTGGTTATCGAAATCGACCACCCAGACCCTCAAAGTGTGCAGTCTGTCCTCCGACCGGAATTGGACGGCCCAGTAGAGCGAAAGAATACCGAGAATAAAAACACACAACCCAAGGACTATTGAACAGTCAAATGGCTTAGTTTATATTCAATAGTCCGGGATGATAAAGTGTTCCTGAAAATGACTTACCCGTCCGACCCCAGAGGTATATGATTCGTTTCCGGGTCTCTTGTAACGCTGGATCCCAAAAGCCGACCGAGGCGGGAGCGGTGGAGGAGGGTTTAGTCTCTGGTTTAGTCTCCCGCAGAGTCTCGGTCGATTCGGTGCCGTTACCTCCAGATTTGTCGTCTTCGATCATGGTTATGAAGTGATTGTCTCAATGACATGGATAATTGAAAGATGTCAATTGTAAAAGCTCAAGGAAAGGTCAGCGATATTAATACTGCCGCAAACATGATGTGCAGCGACCGGCATCCAGTGGAAAGTCAATGATGGAATTGCTGGCTGAGAACGGCACATCCACATGGCCTTTGCACTTGGCATGATTACCCACCCCGGATGTCCGAGCACTGGCCCTCCTTCTCCGTCGTTAATTCCTGCTAACTTTGGTTCTTACTTTGCTGAGATATCAGAGACTGCGGAATTAAAAGTCGGCTTCTCAGTCTCGCTGTTCGTTCGGACTACGATGTTAGCCGTTGCTATCTCGCTCTGGTGATCTGTTTCAGGCTCGTCATAACTCCGTGCATCATATTTTGCCAGGAATCATGGTCATGAACCCAATTCAGGTCGACCGCAAACCAGACCGATTACAACGACTGATGAGATGAAGCGGTGTATGACGCAGCTGGTGTAACTTTTGATCTCAGGTACTAATAATCCTGCTTCGATTACCGAACGATATCCGAGATGTGCCATGGATCAGTCTTAATATCAATGCAACCTAAGTGTACCCTCATCATACTTCTGTATATATGTTCAGCCTGAATGACAGCTTCATTTTTGAGTTTCTAGTACAACGATGCTGCCATAGAGGCATCATCAGTAATCACTTAACAGTCATCCTTGTCTCAGCAGAGACCAAGTAAGAGATGTGGGGACATTCTAACTGTTCGAGAATTATCCCACATAAGCATGGTTGATCGACGGCTAAAAATCATGCAGGGTGCAGTCAAGTTCTGAATTATCTGTGTCTGTGGAACCATGTGTACCAGAATAATAAGCAACCATTGAATGGCACGTGTGATGCTGCATCTCTATTTTAAGCAGACTGAAATAGGCGGTAGAAAGACTATCATATTACAATAGCCTCAATAGGTGAACTATGTCCTCTGAGTAATTATCGTACTTTCTTACAACAACTTGTATCCGATTATTAGGTTTAATAGGCTTCTGGCTACAAGGAGCATGAAGATATATTATCATTCAGTTTCTTGTCTCAGAGTTCGTAAGGTATCCTTGCATAATTTTTAGCAAACCCACGTATTCAATCCCCCTTGCTGCTACTCTGTAGATTGCCTAAAATGGATATTCTTACCGTTGAGGGTAGAAGCCGATAATAAACCAAATCTTGTTTCAGCCGAGTACATGTTATATCTTAGGCAGATTCGACTTGAAATCCAAATGAAAATCTTGTTTATCAGAGTGATTATCATATCTAATATAGGTACGGAGTGGTTTAGAGGAATATTTATATATTCTGTCGCTACTTGTGCAAGTTGTCAGCTACAAGATGGTAATATCAGCAGGGACAACAAGTATAAAGTATGCTTTTAATTATCCAAATTACGGGCCAATTACATAGGCAGGTTTCATGTTAAGTCTAGCGTACAATGAACAAAGGAAAACAGAAATCATTACCATCAGCGCATATCCAGCAGTGAAACATACACCTTCTGCGAAGATGGCCAGGACATAAAAACAAGGACAGCATAGTACCCCAACAGCGGAATGCAGTAGTAAAACAATAGGAAGGGAATTGAGAAGAAAAAGGTAAAGGACAAAAGAATTAAAACGGTTAGACAGCCACGTCTATAAGTTTAGGATGCAGGCACAGGGTAGATGTTTGTACAGGCAATTCGTGTAAAAGAGACTCGTTACTCGGGCTTGCGTCCGACCATCAGATACATGGGCGTGAAGAGCTTTTTCTCACCACCAGCAACCAGGCAGTCACCGGCAATGGCGAGACTGTCGGCGGTCTTCTGTGTGCCCTTAGGGAAGAGACCAATAGTCTCCATAGCTCCGCAGAACCGATGGGCGAGACCACGACCCCACCATGTCATACGGGCAATGGTGAAGAAATCCCAAGGCGAGGTCATGTGCTTGAACGATCCCGCGAGAGGGTAGTACCACGGAATGGCATCGGGGCGATCGGCGAGATCCTCGTTGTGCAGCAGCTCGAAACCGGCGTTCTTAAAGGCAGTAAGACCTTCCGAGACCTTGACCATGTTGGAAATACCATCACCCAGCTCGATACCCAGACGGATCTTGCGATGCTCCGGGTTGTCGTTGTCGTACGCGTCGGTCATGAGCCATTCGTAGACACCGAAAACTCCACCGGGCTTCAACACACGGAAGATTTCCTTGTAGACACCCTCGAGTTCTGGGGCGTGGACGGTGGCCTCGATAGCGTAAACGGCATCGAACGAGTTGTCGGGGAACTTCATCTGCATAAAGTCGCCCTTGACGAAGCTGAGCTTATCGCTCAGTCCCTCGCGCTCGGCATACCGAGTCGCACGCTCAATCTGGTAGTCGTTGTTGTTCAGTCCAACCACGTTGGCACCGGTGAATTTGACAATCTCGCGGGCAGGACCGCCGACACCACAGCCGACATCCAGGACCTTCATACCCTCCTTGATGCCCATCTGGTGAGCCAGGTAGTGTTCATGACGGGCAATGGCTTGGTAGAAGGGTTCGCCCTGGGCAAAGCGGCAGAAATGGAACGAAGTACCCCATCCATACTCGTAAAGATCCGTGGCCAGGTTGTAGTAGCTGCAGCGACGTTAGAATAGTCCAATGGCTCCGAGCTCAGGGTTATAGGACATACTGTCGGGTCAATGTGGCATACTCGGCACGGCGGGCCTATCAAGAAGCAACAATTAGGCTAGAATTCCAGAATACCAGACGATAACAAAGATGGGTTACATACCGCGCGAGTTTCCTCTGTCTCGTCTTCAGCGGACTTGTTGTCCCAATGCTTGAAGTACTCGTCTACAGCGGCCTTCTGAGCAGCAGAGTCCTTGCCACGAAGAGCAGCAAAGCCACCCCGGGACTGGGCAGACTTTCCGTGCATTGCACGATTGAACTCGGCATCGCGCGCGTGATTCTCCTGTTCCAAAGTAGCAGGGGCCATGGCGATAGCAATTGGACTTTTGGACGTGGTAAGGGTGGAAAAGGGGTGGATCACAGATCAGAAATGAACTTGCGCAGAAAAGAAGAGAATCGAAACAACGGCCCAAGGAGGAGATTGAAGGTAAATATATCCACAGGATCACAATCTTGAAGCAAACGGACCAAGCAGGCAGAAGGGAAAAAAAGAAGGGGGGATGTGAATGTGATTATTGCCAGCGAGACAAAAATCCCAGATCAATCAAATAAGGAGGCGGAAATGCGAGTCCTGACAGAAGCCTCAGGCCAATCACGGCGGCGGTACCTGGCGACTCAGCCAAAACAGGAAGGTACTAAACCTAAAAGGGCAGTCTGGGGATGTGACCGGAGAAAGTGGTGCTCCGAGAGTGGCTGTGAAGTGGACCAAGGCCATTCCGAGAAGGGTCTGGCCTTGGGCACCAGGGTAGATCGAAGGGATCCGATCCATCGTGTTGCGTATTGCGGATCGCATATCCTTCGTATTTGCGTATCCGGTAGGATGAATTCGCTTGCGTACCGCGATACCCTTACTTCCGGGATGTTTCGACTTTCAATTTAGAGAAGTTCAAGGTGTGCCCACTGCGGAACCTTCGAGATGTCAGATGCTTCTACGGAGTAATAATATTCGATTTCGATTGTTTAACAAGTCTCCTGACTCGGTCGATTCACTAGGAAGAAGTCACATGACCATACCTCTTATGTAATATACCTAGCCACTATCAGCCACAGAATAATGAGCAAACCTGAAGACTATCGATAAACGTTGCTCTCTGATGTCCATCGCTTCGACGCATATTCTGCCAGTCGACTGCGACCGCAGCTTATCGCTGATCTATTACTGAGCCGACAAGTGCAATATATCTTACTCCTACATAATCAAATATGCCTCCTCCTCAGATTAAACAAGACCTGAACCGGTCGGGCTGGGAGTCCACTGACTTCCCTTCCGTCTGCGAGAATTGCCTTCCCGACAACCCCTACGTTCAGATGCTCAAGGAGGACTATGGCGCTGAATGTAAAATTGTGAGTTGCACATCCTCCGTGTATATGAATATCTACTAATCATCATGTAGTGTACACGTCCCTTTACCATATTTCGCTGGAAAGCAGATCGAACGGCACGAACCAAGAGAACCACCATCTGCCTCACTTGCGCGCGCCTGAAGAACTGCTGCCAGTGCTGTATGCTTGATCTATCGTTTGGTCTGCCGATCGTTGTCCGTGATGCTGCGTTGAAGATGGTCGCTCCCGGCCCGGAGAGCTCAATCAACCGTGAATACTACGCGCAGGAACACGAGAAAGAAATTGAAGAAGGGCGTGGGGCAGTCGAAGCGTACGAGAAAACAGACGAGAAGGCGCGCGAGCTGCTGCGAAGACTGGCAAACAGCGAACCGTACTACAGAAAGCCTCGGCAGCAACTTGAAGGTCCATCCGATGAATCGACTGAGGCACAACCCACCGACGCTCCTGTCGTACAGAGCCGCTATGGAAACGGGCCTGGGCCTATTCGGACAAGCGAGAGTAGAAGAGGAACACCACTGCCTGGCCGAGGCCGAGGCAATATGCGCGGTGGTCGCGCTGGCCGTCCGTTCCCAGGCACTGCTCAGATCCCCCCATCTCCCGAAGATTACCTGCCTCCTGCGGATCCGAATATCACATCTCTTTTTGTGACCGGTGTTGAGGACGACCTTCCGGAACACACACTCCGAGCCTTCTTCACACAGTTCGGCCAGCTCCGGTCTTTGATCTGTTCACACCGCGCTCATTGTGCTTTCATCAACTTTGCGACTCGAGAGGGCGCGGAAGCCGCTGCGCAGCATTGCAAGGGCAAGGCCGTTATTCAGGGATGTCCCCTGCGGGTGCGGTGGGGTAAGCCCAAACCTCTGGACAATATGGACAGGGAGGAGCGGATGAAGAATGCTCGTGAGGGTCGCATGACGGCCCAGGCACAAAAGGATGGAGAGTCAGGACAGAGAGCAATCACAGCTGCTGGTGAGCCCACGACAGAGAAGCCACGGAGCTTTCTTGTAGCACCACCTCCAGGTAGTGGGGATGTCCAGTACTCGAGCTTGTCGGGCGATTGAACCTTGTCTTTTTAATTTCGATTGTTGGGCTCATTTGTATCGCGACATGGTCAAAAGGCATTGTACATATGTTCAAGCGGGCGTTGTTTGCTATGCATTCTAATTTCGAGAAAAATACCCCAAGAGACGCCAGGAGGTGAGGAAAGCATGGGTATACTATAATACAAATTGCAAATGCAAGTTTTCTGCCGTCATCTTCCATCCCAGATATGACTGCACAATGTCCAATCCCATAAGATGTTCGCTGTCGACCCAATCATGCGGAGCACGGCTTATCAACCTTGACCTTCTTCCCACCAACCCTGATCGAGTCATTGTCTCCACGCTCGATATCGTCGTGAATACGTAGCTCTATGCAACGTAAATGTTAGCACATGCAATGCAACTTGAATATCCCGCCACGCAGCAGCAATCGCATCAATCATAGGCAATACGCACCCCACTTGGCATTCTCGTCTTTACTATCCCTCACGCCCTGTACAATGTTGTGTCGTAGAATGGCGGCCACCTCTTTGGCATGATTAATCTGCATTGGCGTGTCAATCCCCTCACGGCGGTGCTCATCAAACTGGCGACGAGCCTCCTGGCGAGCAGCGACCAGAACACGGAAGTCGTCTATGAGGATGGTTAGTCAAAGGATGTGAGCCACTGCAGCTGGATGACTGACCTTGGAAAGCGATGCGGGTAGCACGGAGGATCTGTCGGTAGGCACTGCGAGCTGAGACTGCGGTTTGCGAGGCCATGATTTCAGTTTCAAAAGTGATCTGTGAAGTATTCAAGGTGTATTGGTCGTGTCTCTGGCCGTGATGCGGTGCTTCGTATCACGTTCCGTCCTTCGGTTCGTTCTTGGAACAATAGAGAAATGGTTCTCTTTTAAGGATAGCAAGTATCAAATATTTCAGCTCGAGGTTGAAAGTGACTTGAATATAAGGTAAATATGAGATTGACGTCCTGGTCTTCAAACATCTACCTTCAATCCATGACCTCCGAAACTCCCGCTTGTCCATTGGTCCAGGTGGGGGCGGGAAGCCGGGGCAGAAAAAATAAAATTGCCTTGCATTTTTCGTTGTTGTCGATCGTCAGCGACACACAACTTTAGACCTCATCTCTCCCCTCTTCTTCCCTTTTCGAAGTTACGGATATTTCTCCTCTTCGAATTGTCACAATGGCTTCTCAGGTCATTAATGTTACTCTCCCGGCCCTTCCTCAGGGCTGGAGTGCCGAGAAGGATTTCACGGCCGTTGGCACTCTGTCTGCCACCACGCAGAGAAACCTCGAGCCCGTCGGCCCTCACTTCTTGGCCCATGCTCGCAGAGTAAGTGCCCTCACGTAGTTTTTGGACGACTTTGTTTTGATCAGGGCAAGCTAACAAGTTTATAGAAGCGTCACCACCGTACTTTCTCCGAGGACGAAAGAATCCAGGCCCAGCAGAACGTCAAGAAGACTGAGGATGATGACGATGATGAGATCTCCGAGCCTGAGGACCCCATGATGCTGTCCAGAGATGCTAAGGACTGGAAGGTTCGTTCATTCATAATTTATGTCATTATGGAAATTGGTATTGATCTCTATAGGCCCAAGATCACTACGCTGTTCTCGGTCTGTCCAAGTACCGCTGGCGTGCTACCCCCGAGCAGATCAAGCGCGCCCACCGGAAGAAGGTCCTCCGCCATCACCCCGACAAGAAGGCCGCCATGGGAGACCGCGACGAGAACGACAACTTCTTCAAGTGTATCCAGAAGGCCCATGAGTTGCTGACTGACCCCGTCAAGCGTCGTCAGTTCGACTCCGTCGATGAAGCTGCCGACGTTGACCCCCCCTCCAAGAAGGAAGTTGCCAAGCGCGGTTTCTACAAGGCCTGGGGCCCTGTCTTCGAGGCCGAAGGCCGTTTCTCTAAGATTCAGCCCGTCCCTCAGCTTGGTGACGAGAACAGCACCCAGGAGGAGGTCGAGACCTTCTACAACTTCTGGTACAACTTTGACAGCTGGCGTACATTTGAGTACTTGGATGAGGATGTTCCTGATGACAACGAGAACCGTGACCAGAAGCGTCACGTTGAGAAGAAGAACGCCAACGCCCGCCGCAAGCGCAAGACTGAGGATATCGCCCGTCTACGCCACCTTGTTGACGACTGCCTTGCTCAGGATGAGAGAATCAAGAAGTTCCGCCAGCAGGCTCGTGCCGGCAAGGACAAGAAGCGTCTCGAGAAGGAGGCTGAGGCCAAGCGTCTGGCCGAGGAGAAGGAGAAGGCTCGTCTCGAGGAGGAGCAGCGCAAGAAGGAGGCCGAAGAGGCCGCCAAGGCCGAGCGTGAGAAGAACAAGAAAGCCAAGGAAGCCGCCAAAAACGCTGCTAAGAAGAACAAGCGTATTCTCAAGGGCTCTGTCAAGGATGTCAACTACTTTGCCGAGTCTGGCGAGCCTTCTCCCGCTCAGGTCGACTCTGTCCTGACTGACGTTGACGCCATCATGGCCAAGATCGATAGTGAGGAGCTCGCCGTCCTGGCCGAGCGCCTCACTACTGCTGGCAAGGACGCCGCCGCCGTCAAGGGCGTGTGGACCGAGGAGGTCAAGAGACTGGTCGACGCCGGCAAGCTCAAGGACGGCGAGGCCAAGTTTTTTGCTTAGATGATTGGCTCGATATAGACCGTGCTTTGTTTGAGTTTCCAGCGGATGAAAAATGATTTACTGCATGGGGTGTAGATAGATCTGTCGCAAAATATGCAACGACTTGATGATAGAATCTAATTATTCACTTGATTTCGCCAACGTCCCTTAAACGTAGCGACTCAACAATCCAGCGCCTGTGGTCGGTTCCATGGAATTCTTGGACTACTTGATCGAAATGACATTTATAATCTCATCAAACTCGCAAGGATCATGGTATGCTTTCTTGTCAATCATGCCAGGTACGGTCGATCGAAGGAACTTTACCTGCTCTGTGGGTCATCTCAGACTTCAAACCGCAATGAGAACGATGAATCGACAATGCATAAGAGGCGAGGCTTCCAGGTTTACAACATCCCCAAGACACCAATATGATCCGTGCATGAATAACACATCTCCCGGTGGGTAATATGCAGTAGGCAATTGGTCCTTTCTATTCAAAGCCGAAGCTAAACATGATGCCGACATAAGCGATGCCAATCAAGACAAGAATTTCTCAGCAAAGCTTGGAAAGCTTGGAGTGCTAATTGTACCAGCTTGATAACTATGTCTAATGAAACTCGCTACGCTGCAAGTAGTCATTGGCACGAGAACTGCCGCTTAGAATCGTCGATGGAAGGATGAAGGAACCGCTGGTTGATGCCAACCACAGCACGTGCGCACCCGAGTGGGACTTTGTTCCTTACTCCAACGCTCGGTCTCCAAATCTCCACCTTCGACCCTGTTATTAGCGTCATCTCCTATGTCCAGTCGCTGATAATGTGGCCGCAACGTGCAGCCATCCCGGGAGATTGCCATTGACAAGAAATGGTAGCGACCGCAATGACGGCTTCGGTGATATGAAAGAATTCTCGGTAATCACCACTTTCTGGCGAAATGTCACCCTGCTAGTTCGGCCCTGCATATGGACCAATAACGTTCCTCGAGTATGCTACTCTCCATCAATTTGATCAGTTGACTTTGATGGACCCTATGATTCGAGCAGGGACTTTCATGGGTATATAAAGATCTTGTTGGCCTCAGTTCGAGGTAAAACAGCTAGCCTCACCCGACCGAATTTCAATTCTTCCAGATCTCCCACAGAGACAGTCGGGCACTATGTTCACCAAGCAGTCTCTCGTGACCCTCCTTGGAGGCCTGTCGGTCGCTCTGGCCCAGACTTCCTCTGAGCAATATCCTTCTCTTGCGGAGATTGAAGCCGCTCAGGCTACTGTTCAGCCTTACTCCCCTGTCTCCAATGTCCGGGGTCTTGCCTTCAACCGCTTTGTCAACATCTGGTTGGAAAACACCGTATGTATACTGCCGAAATCGAAGTGGATGGACTCACTCTAATTAGTTGAATGTTGCAGGACTATGACAAGGCTGCTGCTGATGCTCACATTTCCGCCCTGGCCAAAAAGGGTCTTCTTTTGACCAACTTCTGGGCCGTCACTCACCCCTCGGAGCCCAATTACTGCGCTGCTGCCGGTGGTGAGACCTTCGGCATGGACAACGATAACTTCAACCAGGTCCCTGCGAACGTCTCCACAATTGCCGACCTGTTCGACATCAAGAACATCGCCTGGGGAGAATATCAGGAGCACCTGCCCTACCCTGGCTACCAGGGCTTCCGCTACCCCGAGTCCGGCCCCAACGATTACGTTCGCAAGCACAACCCTGCGATTCTGTTCGACTCTATCACTCAGGATGCCACCAGACTCCGTCAGATCAAAAACTTTACCAGCTTCTATGATGATCTGAAGAATCACCGTCTGCCCCAGCACATGTTCATCACCCCTAATATGACCAACGATGCTCACGACACTAACATTACCTTTGCTGGTACCTGGTCCTGGAACTTCCTGTCTGAGCTGCTTGAGAATGAGTACTTCACCAAGGACACTCTGATCCTCCTCACCTTTGACGAGAACTCGACCTACAAGCTTGGCAACAAGATCTATAGCATTCTCCTTGGTGGTGCTGTCCCCAAACACCTGATTGGCAAGGAGGACAACACCTACTACAACCACTACTCCGTGATCGCTTCCCTGTCTGCCAACTGGGGTCTGCCCTCCCTTGGTCGCTGGGACTGCGGTGCCAACCTACTCAGCCTTATTGCCGAGAAGACCGGCTACGTCAACTGGGAGGTCGATACCAGCAACCTGTACCTCAACCACAGCTACCCTGGCCCCCTCTCCACCAGCAGTCACACACCTAACTGGCCCGTTCCCCTGACCAAGGGTTCATGCTCTGCCGGTCACGGTATTCTGAAGGCTGTCCACAAGATCTACAAGGACTTTGCTCCTACCTACAACTACACCAGCCCTGTCCCTTACGATGCGGCTAGCAAGACCAACGTTGGTGTCAAGTACACTCGCAAGCTGGTAAGTGTTCTCAACCATTCAACATTCAATGTCTGAGGAGTACTAATGAACTTTACAGAAGAACGGCCACGTTGAGACTCACATCACCCAGTAAATATGTTTCCCAGAGCCGCCTTTAAGCCAGGCACATGTATGTTTACAATCACCAGTTTTCAGAACATCCCAAATAAATACTTTAGATATATATATTCGGCCATAGTGAAATCATTGGATCGAAGTCTAGGAATAAAAGCACATATCAAGAGTTAAATTCGGGTACTGAATCCTTGACCAGTTGACGGGGTTTCCTTATCAGGCGACAGCCAGAGTGTGCCCCACATATTGCCCCATCCACACTAGCCCATCTCCCTATGCTTATCAGCAAGGAGTCCCGTTTCCCCGCAAATTCCCCTTCTTCACTTCCAGACTCGACGCTAAAGTCGCCCTTTGGTCTTGCTCTCCACCTTCTAGGCCCTGATGCCGCTCAATAAACGCCCGCGGACAGAGCCAATCGTTCGCGTTCGAACCGGCTGCTGGACATGCAGACGCCGGAAGAAGAAATGTGATGAAAATCGGCCCGTCTGTGGTGGATGCACGCGAAACAAACTCAGCTGTCACTGGCCTGCTCACGTATCATCAAGACCTGGTGAAAATGACAGGGGTACGACACCGGCGCAGTCAGATCTGCACTCACGCGGCAGTGGTCAGATGGACGAGGAGAATATTTTCATCCAGCATGGCAGCCCGCAGTCCGTTCGAAGCTCAATCTCACATGGTACCACGTCCCATTCGCCCTTCTCGTCTGCTGTTTCTCCGACCTCACCTGCGCAGTCAGTGAGTTTGCCAGTTGTACCTCCGACAGAGGCGATTGGGCTGGCAGATCTTGACGCTGCGTCTCTAGTTCCCATGGGCTATTCTCACCCTCTTAGGAGCAACAGCCAGGGCTCGATTGGGGATGTGATGCCGCGTAGCCTGTCAATGCTACCCGGGTACAGTCCGGAGTCCTACCAGTTATTGAGTCATTACTTGGCCACTACTGCCGACTGCATGGCCAATGGATCGACTCCGGTGAACCCGTTCCTGGTCCAAATCGTTCCACTGGCGTTCACGAGTGACCTTCTGCTGCAGCTGGTTCTGACGCAGAGTGCGGCTCATCGAGCGTTCCGTTGCCGCAACGACTCGGATGAGGTTGCTCAGAGTCACTACACCAAGGCGCTGCAGTTGTTTCGCAAGGGTGTTACCGATTTTATTGATGGGAAGGAGTCGAATCCGCTTATGCTTACGGTTGGAGCTTTGTTGATGTGTTTTACTGAGGTGGGTTTCCACGAGCGGTACGGAGGAAAATGACTGACGAGCTTAGACTGCCAGAGGAGACATGAATGGGACCATCTTTGACCACCTGTCAGCCGCGAATACATTGCTTATCCGCCTGCTTGCCCAGAGCGACACTGCGGTCCCGAAAGACCTCAAAAACTTTGTCATTGAGTACTATACGTACACTGCGACCGTGAGCATGATATCCATCGACGCACGGGTCAGCCGTCAGCTCTTCCTGAACTTTGACCTAGAGCAGCGAGCGCGCCAGCTGTTAGAATCGGAATACATCGGTAATCTCTGCGGCTGCTGGCTTGAGCTGCTACTGATGATCCCATGTATTTTTGACCTGGGACGGCAATGGATGATGGAAGATGGCCAGCCGGGTCTCCCGACTGCGGACGACATTGCCATGTTTGGTTCATTGCAAGCACAAATCTTACGCTGGGCGCCTTATCCTTCGGTAACTCCCGAGGTATTCCTCGCAGGACGGATCTTTCAGCAGGCGATGCTGCTCTATCTATATACCTCCCTGGGTGCATTCTCACGGTCCGAGCAGGGAATATATCAAGGTCTTATTGATGCTGCAATCACTGACGCGATGTCCTACCTGCATCAACTCTCAGCTACTGCTCGTATCAATTCAGGACTCTGCTGGCCTATTGCTGTTGTGGGATCATGTCTGTCTGATATGGACCAACAAAATTCTTTACGACAGCGCCTGCACACAATGGTAAACACCTTTGGTCTTGGGAATATGCAACGGACCCTACTTTTGCTGGAACACATGTGGCAGTTGCCTCTGGAGCATGCTGGACCATGGAATATCTGTCGGGCTATGCAGCAGCATCAAATCTGGATCTCGTTCGCGTAACGGTTAACACAATAATTTTCAATTTGGCTAATTTACAGTCATCATTCATTGCATCAGCCGCCAATATAATCGGCGGACCCCTGCTTACGAGCCCAGGTTCTTAGGCGCTTCCGTGGCAGGACCCTCAGGAGTCACATAAGCCTTGGTTAAACCGCCGTCCACCACGAAGTCTGCGGCATTGACGAAGCTGCTTTCGTCGCTAGCCAGGAAGATGACGGCATGAGCCTGCTCGATCGCCTCACCAAACCGACCGGTGGGAAAATGGACCTCGCGACGGAATCGCTTCTCCTTGTCGTCTCCAAGCCAATCCTGCAGAAGCGGGGTGCTGCTATCGTTAGCTTTCACCCACGATCAGGGAACAGAATGACATACTTGAGAGGAGCCGGGCACAGCGAGTTGAAACGGAACCCCTCACGAGCGTGGACGATGGCCAGTTCACGAGTCATGGCAAGCACAGCACCCTTGCTGGCGGTGTACGCAAGCTGAGGCGTAGCCGCGCCAACCAGCGCAACCATACTAGCGGTGTTGATGATACTGCCCTTCTTCTTGCCGTGTCTGCGCAAGCTCTTGACCGCGTGCTTCGACCCGTACCACACCCCCTTGACGTTGATATTCATCGTCAAGTCCCAGATATCCTCCGGTGTCTCCTCCGAATCTCCATCCTTGGGATGCATGATCCCCGCGTTGTTGAACATTACGTCCAGACCGCCCCAGGAATCAAGATGTGCCACCGCCGCCTCCACCTCGGACTCCTTGGACACGTCGACGACACGGTATTCCACCCGGCCGTCGTGCTGTGGCACCACCTCCTGAACCTTGGCAATGGCCCTTTCGAGGCCTGCCGCAGAGATATCAGTCATAAGGACGGAGGCGCCCTCGCGGAGCATGAGGATTGTAGTTTCAAGCCCGATACCACTATCCTTGTCAGTCGTCCTCTTTTCCCTTGGCATTCAGAAAGTAAACAGAAACATGAAATGGACATACCCAGCTGCGCCGGTGACAACGGCGTTCTTTCCAGCGAGTCTTCCAACCATTGTATCTGAATTAATGTGATGGTTTTTGTATACCTATCAAGTACTCGATCTCAAACACATACCTAAACCAGGGTTCTACCACCTTTATACCTAATCTATCCAGCCGAGGTCGGTTCGTCAGTCCCACATAGCTGCGCGGTGAGTTTATCTCTCCACTCTTGTCGCATACTCTTCAGCTCTTGCTCTTGTTTCTGTTACATGATATTGCGAGGCACGTGGAGTGGCCCTGACGATAAGCGAGCGCTGGAAGGTCACGCGCGCCGTCATGCCGCTGTTATGGTACAGATAAGGTGTGGGGTAGGCCCCGGAGCGCGGTAAGGGAACGCGGTTTGCGGTGGGGTAGTTGGCGCGGTTATTTTTGTAGTCACGGATAGAGTGCAGCAGCAGCATTATGAATAATCGCAATGAAGTACGATGTATAGTTGCTTATGTTCATGGCTTATTGAAGCAAGAGTGACAGTGTACTGATATACATTGGTAGAGAGCAAATTAACGATCAAAATTAGCATTCAGTATACAGTCCGACAATTAACTAGCCTAAAGACTAAGCCTGCTCCTCCTTAATATGATAGCTCTTCAATCTATAGAACCCATCAAACGCATGCGGCCCCAGGGTACATCCCAACCCGGAGTTCTTCCATCCAACCCACGCAAGATCCTGTTATCTCATTAGCACTCTGTAAAACCAGATCCTCGAAAAGAAGATGGGGAGATGTACGTACCGGACTAGGATAATCACACCGATTGATGAACACCGTCCCGGCCTCAGTCTCCGCAATCAACTCCTCCCCGCGCGCGATATCTTTCGTCCACACGCTAGCTGTCAGCCCGTACTCGCTATCGTTCATGAGCGCGATCGCCTCCTCGTCGCTGGAGACCTTCATGATGGGGAGCACGGGGCCGAAGGTCTCGTCTTTCATGACTGTCATATCGTGATTGACGTTTGTGAGGACCGTGGGGGCGATGTAGTTCCCCTCGGGTTTCTGCGAGGGGACGGAAAGGAAGGATTCGTTGGGCGGAGTTGCGTTGATGGCGCCCTTGGAGAGGGCGTCGTCGATGTGCGACTGGATGGTTTTCACTGCGTGGCGGGAGATGACGGGGCCGGTGGTTGTGGTTTTGTCGGTAGGGTCGCCGAGTTTGTACCTATTATTGCGGTGCAGGTGTTAGGGTTACTGTTTCTCTGTTGAGGTAGAGTGAGGGGAGATTTGGAAGCATACGTCTTAAGCTCCTTCTGCACCTCCGCGACAAAAGCATCGTGGACGTCCGCGTGGACATACACCCGTTCAATGGAGCAGCAGCTCTGTCCCGAGTTGAAGACCGCGCCGTCGACGATCTGCGCCGCGACGTAGGGGATGTCTGCGTCGGCGCGGACGTATGCCGGGTCCTTGCCGCCTAGTTCTACGTTCACAGGAACAATGCGGCGAGCGGTTGCTTCGCGGATGCGCACGCCGCCTGCTGTGGAGCCGGTGAACGAGACGAGTTTGATTTGGGGGAGTTTGACAATCTCGTCGAGGACGTCGAGGGAGCCGACATGGATGAGTTGGAGGGCGTTGCGCGGGAGGCCGGCTTGAGTGAAGAAGGTGAGGAGGCGTTCGCCGATGAGGGGCGTTTGCGGGGAGGGACGGAGGATGACTGTGTTTCCGGCTAGGAGCGCTGGAACGAGAGTGTTAATCGTGATGAGGTAGGGGTACTGTGCTTGTTAGATGTGTGAGTGAGGCGATGTTCGAACGGAACGTACATTCCACGCTGTCGCGATCAATGTCGGTCCAATTGGTTCTTTTTTCACGCTGCGTCTGAATCCCTTCTCTGGCTGTCCCGGGTGCTCGCGCAGGCTGTCCTCCGCGATGGATAAGAGATAATCGGCGCGTTTGCGCATGGTCTCGATCTCTTTTGCGCTGTAGGCAATCGGCCGGCCCATTTGCGTGGTGAGCTCATTGCTCAGGGTGTCGATGTTCGCCGCAATCAAGTCGAGGGCTTTGACGACGATGTTTTTGCGCTCAGCGAGAGTAGTCTTCTTGTATAATTTGAATGCTTCATAAGAGGCTTGTGCGATTTTGCGGGCCTCTTCCAGAGAGGTGCCCTGGTGTTCGAAGATGACTTCGTTAGTGGAGGGAGAAAGGGTGCGAATCTGGTTAGCCATTTTGGTCGAGTTGGAAGAATATGTGATGCTGGATCGTATCACAATTGATTTGACTGTTAAGTTATTATACGGACTGTGTCCTGTTGATATGAGTGATTATGTGCTCTCGCATACTTCGTTATTGTCGGCGCGGTCTTGATAACGATGTGGGGATATTCGGAGCGCGGTAAGTGTGGGGATATTGTTACTCTTCTTGCCTATTGTGATGATGTGGATATTTCGCATCAATTACGAGGTCACATTCATGCTTGAGAGTTTGAACACCTTTCCCCTATCCGATCTCTGCTATACATGTTTGACCACCGGATCATTAAGTAGGAGCTTGCAAATCGCCTCCCCGACAACCGATCCATCATGCGGTTTTCCAGCTCGGGATAGACCGTCTTTGGACAGTTGGTCGTCCAAAATCCCCATGGCATGTCGTGTATCAATCAGCTTGCTGACCACAAACTCATCGTACTCCGGATGACCTTGGACACTGAAAATCCGTCCAGGACTGTAGAGACCTTGTATCTCGCAGATGGCGCTCGACCCTAAGTTAACACAACCATCTGGTACCTCGTATGCGATATCACGATGCATCTGGTGCAGTGACTATCCCATACCAGTCAGTGAGCGTTTCTTAGGCAAAGTATTCAACTTACCAGAACATTCTTTGAGAATAGCAGCCTCCCAGTATCAGTCAGTATAATCGGCTCAACAGCAATCTCCCATCCTCTGTCGCTGCGGCCCACGCGGGCTCCTAGCGCACGCGCAATTATCTGATGACCGAAGCATATCCCAATGATGGGCTTCTTGTGTTTCTCGTATACCTCTCGAACATAGCTTGTTAATTCGATGATCCACGGCTCATCTGCAAAGGCATCATATTCTGCAATCACGTTAGCTGTTGTGCAAGGATCTCCCATGGAAAACGCACTGCTTCCGGTCAAGAGTATCGCATCACAGTCATCGGGTTCGGGATAGACAGAACCGTTCACCACATCCCATTTGGTGATTTGCAAGTCCACTTGCGAGTCAAGTCCCTGCGCTTTCAGACCTGCTTTGAGAAGATTCTCAAAAAGGTCACCGTACGTCCCGTAACGGTCTTTGACGGGCTGAATGGGAGTGTCGCACTCGAGGATTGCTGCACGAAGAAGGCGCGTCATGATGGCTACTGAAATCAATGTTTCTTGGGATAGTAGATGGTTCTTTCTGAGCTGCCATCATGACAGATGATATCCAGTTGGTAATAATAGACTAGTATGCAGCTCGAATGTTTATTCTCCAACCCTTATCGATAAGCGCGGTCTCCCTTATCGCTTTTCCCCTCACTCCTCACCAGCGCGGTCCCCCATAATTGCTGCCCCGCGGTTACTATCGAACCCTGTCGCAAGTTGCAATCGCGGTGATTATCTTGCTTGAACTGCGATGTCGCCGGTAAACTTCATTGGCCAATGGCTACTTCTCGCGAAGCTGCGGCCCATGTTGCTGGTGCAGTCCGGCATGTCCAGCAAGCTCCACAATAGCATCGATGTCGGTCAACTTTTAAGAAGCTCTTGGAGACTTTCCCCTCGTCTCAGTCATATTTTCTCTCGTACTTGAGTTAACTGTTATAAACATGTCAAAAGATACAATCACAGTAGAGGACCTCCCTGGCCTTCTTGAAAACGACATTAGCGTCAAAGTCGCTGGCATTGACTGCGATGGCATCCTACGCGGCAAGGTGATGGCCAAGGAGAAGTTCCTCGGCATCGCGCAGAAGGGCTTTGGCTTCAGCTCCGCAGTGTTTGGATGGGATATGCAGGACGTGCTCTACACTACGGATGCAAAGATCGCACCTCCCGAATCAGGCTATGTCGATTTCATCGCGGTGCCAGATCTCAGTTCCTACCGACGGATACCGTGGGAAGACAACATCCCTTTCTTCCTGGTGCGATTTGTTCAGAACGAAAAGCCAGTCACTGCAGACGGTCGGAGCATGTTGAGATCGATAACGGACAAACTTGCGGAGGCGAATTGCCAGGCCATGGCTGGAGGTATGTTTCCTGGACACGGACCGAGTATATCGGCTAATTGTGTAGTTGAACTCGAATTTATGAACTTCCAAACCCCTTCACAGGACGGATACTCCAATGGCTCGCAGACCCGCGATATAGCTGCCTTTTTAGAAAGAAATGCACCCAGCGCTCTTCGCCCCATGACCGCAGGCAGTTTCTCATACAGCGCGACACGACCGGTAGCCTTCAAGAAGTACTTTTGGGATATCTTCAACACCAGTGCGCGATTCAACTGTGGGATTGAGGGGTGGCATACGGAGGGAGGTCCAGGTGTCTATGAAGCGGTTAGTAAACTACATACTATGACAAGTACCTACCTTGCTCACGAGTTATAGGCCCTCAAAGTGTGTAATGTTACCGAGATGGCAGACCGAGTGTCCCTGTTCAAGTAAGTCACTGTCGGCGCCATTCGCCGCTCAAAGGGCATCTTGCTAACTTGTTAGACTTCTGGCGAAATCCATCGGAATCGAACACGGAATCACCCCCTGCTTTATGGCAAAGCCCATGTACGGCCAACCTGGCAGCTCCGGTCACATTCACATCTCCCTTTGCGATATCGATGGGAAGAACCTCTTCGCCAGAGACACACCTGACCCCAACGCCCCCTGGTCTGATGCAGCCGGTCTGTCAGACATGGGCCGACAATTCCTCGCCGGTCTCCTGGAGGCTTTGCCGGATATCATGCCCCTGTTCGCACCAACAATCAATTCCTACAAGCGACTGGTGGAGAACTACTGGGCCCCTGTGAATATCAGCTGGGGCTTGGAAGACAGAATGGCGTCGATCCGCATTATCACGCCGCCAGTGTGTAAGCCCGGCGCCACGCGGATGGAAGTGCGCATTCCCGGCGCTGATCTGCATCCTCACTATGCGCTCAGTGTGATACTCGCTGCTGGATGGCGGGGTATTGAGAAGAAGCTTGAAATCAAGGTACCACCTATGTCGGCCTTGAAGCAAGGTGATCGGCCGGAGCTGCTGCCGAACACGCTGGAAGAAGCCATCAAGAGATTCAGTGCGCCTGAGAGCATTGCGCGGGAGATTCTGGATGGGGACTTTGTTGACTTCTTCACTGCCACGCGAGAGCATGAGCTCAAAGTGTGGAGGGAGGCTGTCACTGATTGGTAAGTTTTGTCACTTTGTCAACTTTGAGTTTCTGACCTGTAACTAATGCTTTATGTGTAGGGAATTCAAGAGATATATTGAGACTGTATAGAATGCAGCGGTCATAAGTTTGTATTATGAAGTTATCCATGAATGACAGATATTGCCAAGTATTTGCATAATCTTACAAGACCTTTTTGAATTTATAACTCAGGGAACATATGGCTACAACACTCTAGATACCGCGCTCTTGTACCTTGCCAGTTGGCCGTAAATGTAACCTCAATCGCCCAATGCGGGGAACCATTGATAAACCCCGCACCGCCAGTTGCATCAAGTCAACAATCTTGTCTTTTGCAATCATTCTTCAAATTGCAAAAGAAATTGAACCTTCCTCTCAGCATTAAATCTAAGTAATCAGTCATAATCTACGCAATGGACTTCTCCCTACAAAACCACAAGTCTTTCATCGGCCGTAAAGTAACGGACCTGCCCACGCCGTCGCTGGTGCTCAGCAAACCTGTCCTGGAACGAAATATCAAAAAGCTTCTCCAGGATGTCAAAGACCTGGGGATCTCCTTCCGGCCACATGTTAAGACACTCAAGGTACTGGCCTATCCTGGACCCCCTACCACGTAACAATAACAAACCTACCTAACTCCGCCAGTCCCTCGAAGTAACCCGCATGATGCTCGACAACGGCGCCCACCGGAGAATCGTCGCCTCAACCCTCTGCGAAATTAGAGGCGCCCTTCCTCTAGTGGAAGAGGGTATCCTCGACGAAGTAAGCCCAGTCCAAGCCCGCGTGTCCGCAACAAGCAGCACTAACAAGCAATGCGAGTGAAAAGGCTCTCTACGGCCTCCCCATCTACCCCAGCGCCCTACCCCAACTCGCAACCCTCTCATCAAAGCTGAGAATTGTCCTCATGGTCGACAATGAAGCCCAGATCGACGCCCTCGAGGCATTCGCGCGGTCCTCAGGGCGTACAGACCCCTGGCCCGTCTTCATCAAGGTTGACGTCGGCTCACACCGCGCCGGGCTGGAGAGTTCCTCGTCTGCGCTGCGGTTGCTCGTGGGGAAGGTGGAGGTCTCGTCTGCGGCGGAGGTATACGGGTTCTACTGCCATGCGGGGCATTCGTATGCGTGCCGGACGGAGGAGGCAGCGGCGACGGTGCTGAAGAGCGAAGTGGAGGGCGTGGTTCGTGCGGCGGGGTATCTGGACAGAAAAGACGGGAGGAAAGTGGTGGTGTCGTTTGGGTCGACGCCGACGGCACACGTGGTGAATTCGCTTCGGAGGGCGTTGCCGGAAGGGATGGAGGTGGAGTTACATGCTGGTACGTTTGTTTGTCTTTGGGTTTTTGTTTAGATCGATAGTTTGATGCTGACGTTGATGCTGGTAGGAAACTTCCCCGCCAACGACCTGCAGCAAGTCTGTACCGGCCTCGTGGCCGAAGAGCAGCAGGCGGTCCGGGTCCTGGCGGAGGTGTGCAGTGTGTATCCGGAGCGTAACGAGGCGCTTATCAACGCGGGGACGGTCGCGCTGACCAAGGAGATGAGCGACGTGGTGGGCTTTGGGCGGGTGACTGACCGGCCCGGGTGGGCGGTTGTGAGGATGGCGCAGGAGCATGGGATTTTGGGGCTGGCGGATGCGGCGGGGGTTCAGAGGGTCGAGGAGGTGTTTCGTGTGGGCCAGAAGGTGATGCTGTATATCCAGCATGCTTGTATTACTGCTGCGCAGCATCATGTGTACTATGTTGTTGATGAGGGGGATGTGGTTAGGGAGACCTGGGTGCCGTGGAAAGGGTGGTAGTTACGAGTAGGCCTTGGTGGCAATTCAAGATACGATGATTATTATCATGGATATATAACACAAATCACAAAAGCCAGAGAAATAAGCAAGATCCCGGAGAAGTCATACATGAAGGAGTGGTACCTCGAACGTATAGCAATCTGTTCACGGTCACAGTCATGGTCACGGCCACTGTCATAGTAATAGTCATAATCATATCCATCACGAAGGTCGAACTCATTAGTCGTCATTTTCTCCACCATCATCCTCCACGGATGCTGCCTTTTTCCCATTTCTCCCATTCGCAATCCCGTTCCCATTCCGCTCCGTCTCCGTCTCCTCCTCCTCACCAACAGCCCCATCCTCTTCCTCGGGCTGCGACTGCCGCTGTACACTTTTCCCTTTGACATTTGCCGGTTTCACAGAGTCTCCCGCCTCGCTCCGCAATTCTGCGCCGGACTCCTCCACGAGCTCGTTCTTTCCATGCCGCCCCTTGTGCTTTGCATGCGCCGCACGAATTAGCCGATTATGGTAGTGTCGCTGCTCCGACTCCGGGTCCTCGGTCAGAATCCTCCGTGCGGCCTCCTTTCCGACAACCGGCAGCCGGTCGACGCCCTCCACTCCCTGCGGCACGAGCTTATGGTCCAGCAGCCCGATCTGGACGAGGACGCTAGCTTGGTCCCAGTAGACGTGTTCCGAGTACAGCTTTCCGGACCGCACGCTCACGATGCTGACGAGGATCACTTCCACTTTCTTGTTGGTTGGTGGAACACCGGGGAGCATCCAGGGGACCTCCTGGGTGTGTTCGAATGAAGCGTAGAGCTCGTCTACGACGCGGTCAACGCCGATGGTCCGTGAGAGAAGACGCAGCCGCATCGATGGCGGCAGGTTGCGGAGGAAGTGATGTTCGTAGAACCGACGCAGATCGCGTGCTCCAATGCCTCCGCTCATGGTCGGCGCGTAGGTGACGTTTGGGGTGAGATGGTCGACATACTGCTCCATTACGTTGTTAAGATTCATGGAGAAGAACCGCGCTGTCGACGTTAGTCATCAAGCTTCTGAATGTTGCATCGAACGCAATGCAAACATACCCTCCAGGTGCTCCTCCCACCGCTTCTCAAGGTCAGTATTGTCCGTAACTGTCGAACGTATGACCTGCAACGAGCGGGAAAAGGCCAACTCAGCTGCCAGCCGATCATACTCTTCCAGGTCGTGCTCTGCAAACCCCGGCTGCACGTTATCATAAGTGTAGGCTTGGTGACCGATGTTCAGACGCTCCCCTGTTCCCATGCCCTGGTTGATCCGCCTCGTGGTTCGACGCTTCTTCCCTTGGAGACCCAATGCTGTAGGCACGGTCGTTACGTCTACGGTTTCACCAGCAAGATGTGTCAGGAAGCGGACGGATGGAGGGAATGACGAGCGCGGATCGGGAATGTTGGTTGGATAGTAACATATCAGAGCGCTGAGACGGCTGGCGTTTGTGGGTTTGAGATAGAAATCCAGGCAGAAGGAGGCGGCATCACCGAATGCTATTGCCAGTTAGCTTTATATAGTCGAGTATCTCGGATACGCAAGGCACCCACCGATAACAGCATAGTTGACCCCGACGCCCAATCCCTCCTTGACGGACTTCAATTGACTGGTATATTCCTTCCCTCCATCATTATACGGAAGGTACATCACCTCAAAACCCTCATCCTGCCATTGACGAATGAACGCAGTGTCAAAGTCTGGTGTTTCGGCCGTGATGCAGACCCGAGTCTTTGCTAAGCTGGAGTTGTAGAGGAATCCTCCACTCGCACCACCGGCGTTGATAGAGAGGAGGGCCATGATCCTGGGTGCTGTTCTGAAGGCTTAATCAAAGTCTTGGTTGCTCTATACGCCGTATATATAAGTTGCGAACCCACGTGGAAGAAACGGATGACAATGAGATTATGGAAGAATGCCTAAAATTTTGAATCAGTGGTTCCAGGGGGGATTATCTATCAGATCATTTGGTTCCGTGGACTGCGTTGCTGTGCTTCCTACGTCATCCCCAATGAAGCGAGTCAAGCGACTCTCCCGCAGCCACTACGTCATTTTATCTCTTCACCAACATCATCCGATTTCTGCTTCACCTCGATAGGCTCAACCTGGTGACAAGAGTATTAAATGCAGAGACAGTTGTCATTCAGAACAATCGAGAAGGTCGATCTTCTAGTGCATGACTTATGCTGTTCACAAAAGAACATAAAGAAGAGCTATTCTGGTGTGCCGGAAGCTCAACAGATAATACATAGTAAAAAGACAGCCATACTCCACATGCCGATGGACCTAAGGTGTCTGACAGTGGCGAAAGCCTGTCATGTACGGGAAATAGAGCGGTAGAAGGAACAAGTAATTTGTTACCTTATCATTCAATTCCTGGATAGCGCTCACCTATGTAGCGCCTCAGGCATCCATATCCTCCGCCCCTATTTCCCTCTTTTGTTATTGCTGGCAAGCACATTTATTCCCAGGCAATCAGATTGGGATTCGATCCTCCTTGATGTGTCAAATGATGCAGTGGTGCGTTTGATGGTTTCAGCAACGCATCTTGGAGTAAACGCATACACCAGTCCGTCTCGAGAATATATTTCTATTTCCTATCAGTCCATCACTGTTTGGCAACGGGTTTATTATACTGCACAAATATCAAGGGATGCAAAACCAGTGAACTCAATATTCAAAGCGCTAGCTCCGTACACCTCTAAAAATAGTCCTCATGTCTGCGTACAGGCTACAGATAATCGCGCCTTGGCGTAAACGCCCTCGTTTCGGTCACTATCATGTGAGTTGATATCTTCAGCTCCAGCGTAAGCAGGTCCATTTTGTTGTTATCCTCCATTACACTGGATTCAGTCAATATTTCTAATCGATTTCGTATCCACTCACTCTACAATGGATACAGACAAGGCAAGATATACCCTCCCCGCCTAACCACACCCCGGATCTACACAAGATGCTGACAGCTACCGTCCCAGAATCTACCTCCTCCTCCCCCCTACAACGATGAAAGTCCCTTGAACATGGAACCCAGCGAGCCAAAATATACTCCATATTCCGATGCTTCTCATACAAGCATCACGGTTCCGCCCACATTCCAGCGTTTAGAGCTGGATCCCCGCGACACGATCTACCCTTCCTCTTCCTCGCCGGCTCTGGCGAAGAAAGTCAGGCGCTGCTGTTGTGGCATTCTTATCGGATTTGTAGTAGCGATGGTTCTTTTCCACGTGTGGCTTTATTTGGCGTTTCAAAGCTGGCGGTTTTAATATCTGTGTTGTAGCATGTCGGGGTGTTGTGTATATAGGAATATGTTATGTTTTGGTTAAGGACTCCAAGGGGTCAATGGAAGAAGTCATATGGCTGGAGGTTTTGCGCCCCACCGACCGTTGTGTATCAATGACATGTCCTTTTTCATTATTACTTACCACTGCGGGAACTGAGCACCATTATTAAAGAGCTCGCATAATGAGCGCAATTGTCGACGAAATCTTGTGTGCGTCGAGTTCTGTACGTTTGATACTCGCTCAGTCTAGATTGTACACGGTCGCACATCGATAAGGAAATTACCAGTGGGGAAGTTCGGCAATTCGGCTAGTTGGCAAATCGCAGAAGATCCTTCCGGATTCTTTAGTTAAAATAAGGTATTGATCAAGAAAATTGCAATGTATATTGTAGTGACAACTTGGAGATATTTCAGCCATCCCTGGGACAGAGTTAACCGAATTGTTTGCTGATAATCTGATGGATCGCTGGGTGGTCCATAAGATCCTCACATTGACCATGGTTGAATGGGCCCTTTGTTGATGATAGTGCGATGGCGGCAATTGGTCCAGTTCTATAGCTGCTTGGGAGCCAAGCTTAAGCTCCAATAGGTGAAACCGTCATGAATTGTAGCTGAATGGAAATAGTAACATCAATACCAGAGGTAATTATCTACATTTAAGCTGAAGGAAGACAAGCTATCAATGTTTAACGTCATATGCCCCATAAAAAATTTCTTTCTGTGGGGTCGCTGCGAGCAGGGAACATGGCTCGCTCCAGAAGCTTCGGCTGGCGGGAATAAGTAACCTTTGCGCCCCTCATAGATTGCAACCATCACCGCGCTCTCAATTATCAACCCGCGTCGCAATCAGAGGTATTTACTTTCAAGAGAGCATCACGCTCATCTCGTGTTGGTTTTACTGACATTGACTAGGCGCCAGAGGCCATGTCTTTGGTGCAGCATGTCTCTGCAATCGATGGCGTGGACCGCGAGATAGAACCGGACCTTCGTGACGATGAGACCATCACCACCTACCATGACGAATCCTTAGTGCCGATCCGACGCAAGATTAGCTACGATGTTCTTCATGAGCGCCAACAACCGGTGATAGATGACGAGTCGGGCACTCCGGCGTACGAGGTCTCGACTACGATTAGACTTGGTATGCAAATCCGTCATATTTTCGCTTTTTCCCTTTCATCAATTGAGGATGGGACCCTGACCTAGCTTAGTCCAGGTAACAATCACGATTCTCGCTTGTTGGTTCGCGTCTGGAATTGTCTTCGGCTTCGCTGCGTTGAAGCCTGTCCTGATCGACCAAGGCGTCTATCGCGACCTCTGCACGAAAGAGGAATTGCGTGATGGCGTAGAAGTTTGTTTTGAGCAAGATCTTCGGTAAGTACTTTTTACCGTTTTTACCAGATTAGCTATTTTCTTCCCTGGCTGAACCCTAATCCTTCAGGCTGAATTTGTTCTTCACGATTGGCTCCATCACCGCCAATGTATCTGCTCTGCCGGTCGGGACTATCCTCGACCGATATGGTTCGCGCCTCTGTGGCTTCATTGGGTCCGCTCTGCTTGTCGCTGGTAGCGTGCTGATGTCGCTTTCATTTTCGCGACCGGATTTCGATGGGTACATCATTGCCAACTTCTTCCTAGCTCTTGGAGGGACATTCATTTTTGTGCCCTCGTTCCAGATTGCGAATGCGTTCCCCAAACATGCGGGCATCATCGTCGCTCTTGTTACCGGCGCATTTGATGCGTCTGCTGCGGTGTATCTATTCTACCGGATCCTCTATGAGAGCAACCCGGAGACTTTTACACCGCAGAGGTTTTTCCTAGCCTACGTGGCTGTTCCGGTCTGCCTTCTGGTTGCCCTGATTACGATTATGCCTGCGCAAGATTATCAATCACCGCACCAGCTGGAAGTCAAGATGGAACATGCCAAGGATCCTATGCGGGATATCCACGAGTCAGACCAGGAGATTGAAAGCGACTCGGAGCTGCGACGGGTGCGAAGTCAACGAGCCGAAGAACGAATGGACGATATGCGCCAGATCGACCGAGTCCTGGGTGATGCCGACGAAAGAAGACATCGCGAGGAGCAGGAAGAGGAGCGCCATGCGACCAGTGTGGTCTGGGGTGTCCTTCATGGCTTGCCCGCACGCAAGCAGATGGCTACGCCATGGTTTATTTTGATCACCTTGATGACTGTCCTTCAGATGCTGCGGATGAACTACTTCATCGCAACCATTCGGGCCCAGTATGAGTTCATGCTGGCTTCCGATACGCTGGCTGAACAGATCAATGATTTCTTCGATATTGCCCTACCGGTAGGGGGTGTCTTTGCCACCCCATTCATCGGACTGCTCCTGGATCATCTGAGCGTTCCGAACATGTTGACCATCATTGTCATCCTGACAACGCTCATTGGAGCTCTGAACTCGGTGCCAGCAGCTTGGGCCGGTTACACCACGGTGACGTTGTTCGTCCTGCTGCGCCCGCTGTACTATTCAGCCATGTCGTAAGTGTTTGTCTGTCTCCTGTTTATTTTCGTGGGCTGACCTCGGCTAGGGACTACGCCACCAAGGTGTTCGGCTTTGCAACATTTGGGCGCGTGTACGGGACCATTATTTGCGTGTCTGGCTTGGTGAACTTCAGTCAATACGCGCTGGACGCATTGACACACGGACCCTTCGACGGCAACCCAATCCCTGTCAACATCTTCCTGGCGACAGCCGGATTTGTGGTAGGTACGGTGCTTGTCTTGTATGTGCAGATTGCTGGTAAGCGCTTGAAGGAGAAGAGACTGGCCTTGGAAGGGGATGAAGAGCGAGAACGATTGATTCCGATTCAAGAGGAGGATGCTTAGACCTCTTTTTTTCCAGGTCTGTGACGGTTAACTTTATTCTTATCTGCATTGCGATAAGGATCGTAATTATTATTTGACCCATAGACTGTCTGCTGTGATGCTGCCAACAGACTGAAAGATGCATACTTGTTTTACCTAGGTTTGGACAGCTGCCAGGCCAGTGGCCACATGGCCTGACAGTGTCGGACCAGAATAACGATAATAGTAGGTAGATTCTACCCCGGACTTAGTCCTAACAGGGTATCAGCCAAACTCAAATTGAAACTTTCAATTTTAGAGCTGTCTTACCTGCTCATCTTTCGGCCGGAAATCCCCTCCTCTCACCCATTCACAGTACCCCGCCACACCACCTACGTTGGATAAAGTGGCCAATGGACTCCTACGCGTCCCGCGATGAGCCATCTAGAAACTCAAATCGCAAAAATCCGGGGTAAGCACCAGAACGGGTAGATATAGGCGTGATCCTGTCGGGCGATTGCCTGATCTTGGTCGCCAGTGACAAGGATAGCTAACCAGCAGGGGGGATTCTGAGCTTGTTTACGAGGTTGCCAAGGGTGCGCCAAGGTCGCCTAGGAAGTAGTCTTTCTAGTTCATTCCTAGTCTACCTTTCGGTGGTGTCTGGGTGTGGTGGGTTGGCCTAGCGGTCTGAGCTGCGACTAGATTGAACCAAGACTTGTGGTTTTGAAGAAAGACAAGGTAATCCTGTGCTATGCTGGATAGTTGCACTTGCATGCATTGGGAGGTTTTTGGCCAATGGAGGTGCTTTGATCCTGGTATGATTAAGGTTGGTGGTGGTTGACATCTAGAGACTAGACCAGGGTTTGTGCCTAGGTTAAGGGTGAAACTGGACAGGGTCTCGAGATAGCTGCCTTACCTAGGTATCTAGTTGGCTAGATAGCTATAACGAATACCAGCGACAGGTAACAAGCCCTCAATCAGCCACAACTGGGCTTGGAAAGTTGGCGCGGGTGAACCCGGGGCTCTACACTGTATTCAACAGGCACTCTGCTAGTTGTTGGAGACACGTTGACTGCGTGGTTGTGGGACATAAATTAAGAGAGTGGCAATTAGGATGGAAATACATGTTAGTTTCAGGTTGAGAGAGTAGGATAACTTATCGTATACTTGGCGTCGTACAGTCTTCTCACTGAGGTTGTATCTGCAGGACAGCGACCATCTTTCCACACATTCATGACATACACCATCCTATTTCCTGCATCTATCGACTTTCGATTTTACTCTGCTCAACATCCATGTTCCAGCTGACCGCGTAACTTCCATCGCGAAACCTAAAACCGCTTGGCCCTGATCCTGCCAAGCTGCCAAGGGTCAGTGTTGATGTCAGTTGTGTCTTTTCCCCCGCATCCAGACCGTCTCCGGATCGTCCTCTTGCGCCGCTCTCCACATCCCCCAGCAGAAATGCTGGGGAGAAATTCTGGTTTCCCCTGTTTTATCTGGGGTGTACTTGCCAGCGACCGAGGTATTTTGCCAAACCAGGTCGGCTATTGCTCTGTTCTGTTTAGCGCTGTCGGTAGTTGTTCCTTGTCTACACTCTACACCGACGAATTAGATCAGCTGAGGCTGGACAGATCGGACAGTGCTTCAGATAGAGGGGCAATTGTCTTAGAGCTTGCTATTTGAGTGTCATCGGGTGTGCGATCTGCAACGTATATCTATCTGTGTCTGCCCCGCCGATCTGAGACTAAAACCAGCAATTCTATCGTCCAACTGGTGTTTGACAGCTCAACCACTTCGCAGAAACAATGTCACCTCCTACCAGCGAGAAGCCTGGCAGCGTGGAAAAGGTCGAGGTCGAAGATGTCGGCCAGCGCGCTCTCGACAACATCGACTACGACGAGGAATACTCGTACGAAGAGCAGCGCAAGATTATCCATCGCGTTGACCGGCGGCTGGTCACCATGACGGGTCTTGCATACTGCGTCTCGCTGATGGACAGGACGAATCTCAGTATGGCTGCTGTGGCGGGGTATGATCCTACGATATTATGAGGTGCTTTCGATGATGCTGACTTGAGCAGTATGATCAAGGAGTTGGGATTGCATATCGGAACGAGATATGTATGTGCGACGTCTTGATTTCACGGACCTGAAGCTGACTGAATAGTCCGTCATTGTGCTTATCTTCTTCGTCCCCTATGTCATCTTCCAACCCGCCATGACGGTAATTACGAGAAAGCTGGGTCCTACATTCTTCCTGGGGGCTATTGTCATTTCATGGGGCGCAATCTTGATCGTATGTTTCCCTGTTCAGGTCGAGGGGCATCAGTCTAATCGCAAGACAGGGAATGGGCTTCACAAAGGATTGGAAACAAATGACTGTATGTCGTACGTTGCTTGGTCTTCTGGAAGCAGGGTACTTTCCCGGTTGTGTGTACCTGCTTTCCAGTTGGTATGTGAGATGTGAGTGTCCCTTCGCCCCGGATGGCCGGTGCTGTGTGCTGACTTGACATAGACGACGTCCAAAAACGTTTCTCGGTCTTCTATCTTATTGGATGTGTTGCCTCGGCCCTGGCGGGTATTCTCGCTTTCGGCTTGTCTCAAATGGCTGGTATCCAGGGCCTGGGAGGCTGGAGATGGATCTTCATCATGGAGGGAGTGGTAAGTTGACCCCCACCCCCTACCTCCCCAAACCTCATGCCAGTGCTGATGATATAGATCACCGGCATCATTGGAGTCTTGACCCTTCTCCTACTCGTCGACTTTCCCGATCGCGCACACAAGTCCTGGCGATTCCTCAGCGAAAAGGAATGCGCCTTTATCGTCCGGCGCATCAACCGGGACCGGTCCGATGCTGATGATGAGCCCTTCAATCTAGCACGCTTCCTCACCCCGGGTCTCGATCCGAAGATTTGGGGCTTCGCAATGATTTTCCTGTAAGTCCGCGCGTGTCAACAACGATTCCACCACTGACCATCGCAGCTGCACCACCACCGTCACCTATGCCATCGCATACTTCCTGCCCATTATCCTCCAGCAAGGCATGGGCTACAGCGTCGGCGCCTCGCAATGTCTCGTCGCACCCCCCTTCGTCTTCGCCGGCATCGTCATGTTCGCCTCCGCCTGGGTCGGCGACAAGTACCGCGTGCGAGGCGTGCTCGTCGCCATCAACTCCATCCTGTGTCTGATCGGCCTGCCCATCCTGGGCTTCCACTCGAACAACGCCGTCCGCTACTTTGGCGTCTTCCTCGCCACGGCGGGCGCCAACGCCAACATCCCCGCCATCATGGCTTACCAGGCCAACAATGTCCGCGGACAGTGGACCAGAGCGTTGTCCAGCGCGACGCTGGTGGGATTCGGTGGGATTGGCGGTATCATCAGCAGTCTGGTTTTCCGGTCCCAGGATGCGCCGGGATATCGGCCTGGCATGTGGACGACTATCGGGTGCGTCTCTCTTTCTTTCCTTTTATTTCTGCAGCAATACTAACTAAAATAGATGCAATATTCTGATCCTGGTTATCGTGGGGGCTATGAGTGTGTGGTTCCGCATCTGCAATAAGCAGGCGGATCGGGGGCAGCGGATTATTGAGGGGTCGGCTGACTTCCGGTATACGATTTAAATGGATGAGATATGAGTACCTATCGTGGCTTTGACTAGCTTTGACATATAATGCAGTTAATGAACTGGTCCTATACTAAAAGCCAAGAAGTCTCCTAGTCCATATATCTATGCCTAAGGCATACATCACACTAGATAAAGTAAAGCTAAGCCCTGTCAGCAATCTTTACTAGTGCCTAGTCTGGTGATGCAACGGCTGTCATCATGCTCCAAGCTCCAGGCTCCAGCTATAAGCTTATCATAATAAGCACAGCTCCTAGCATGAATCATACCCCGCACTAACCATCCCACTAACACCATCTATCTATCTACCACATCAACCAAAGCTTAAGCGTAAGTACCCCAACACCCATCAATAAACTATACACTAACTAGCTAGCCAGCCAGCCAACCAGCCAGCTAGCAAGCAGAAAAATGCCCTGCACAACCTGCCCAACAACCCACCCCTGCCCCCGCTGCAGGGGCACAGGAACCACCTCCGAGCCGTGCCCCTCCTGCTTCGGCAAACGCGGGTTCTTCGAGATGGAGGGCGGCGGCGACGAGGCGCGCGGGGAGTTCCATGCGCCGTGTATCACGATGCAGTGTCGGAGTTGTGATGGCGAGGGGATTGCGCTTGAGCGGTGTAGGGAGTGTGTTGGGGTGGGGTATACGAGGGTTTATTGTGGGGGCTGTGAGGAGGGGTTTCGGAGGTATCATTATCGGGATCCGGATCGAGGTAGGGGTCAGGATGGGGTGGAGAAGAAAGAGATGGATGAGAAGCAGGGGATGGGGAAGTATGATAGGGAGGATGAATTGAATGAGAAAAGGGGTTAAGGATGTGTAGTATAAGGTATGTGGTGAGGTGATTGAATTTGCCTGTGGTTAAATGCCTATGTTGTGCTTAAGGTCAACTAATACCTCTGGCCTAGAAGAATGCGCCTGCATGGCCCTGATGATCTGTTGGCCATTTGCTCCCAGTCAGCCTCATTCAAAATCACTGATTGCAGATAGAATTCCGATATGCATGTACCTGTCCAATGCTCTCAATTCTCTGGCAAGCACATCTCCCGTTCTTGCTTCGTATCAGAGACAATCTTCCATCATGGACTACAATAATCCTCTCGACCTTCTTCATATGGCGGAAGAGGCTGATTGGGTCAATAAAGTAAATATGGCGCGCGTGGACGGACGTATCTGCGACTGGGTCAAGAGCTTCCATCCCAAGAATCTTTCATGCCGGCTGGACGGTGGATTCCTAAACAGTGCATACAACCTAGGCCAGAAGTTTGCCTTTGACGATGGGACAATCTGGTTTCTTCGTCTCCCTCGGGCTAGCAGCATTTCCCCGGAATATGCAGACGAGAAGGTGGCTATGGAAGTGGAAGCTCTTCACCTGATCCGGGAGAACACATCGATACCCGTTCCAGAAATCTATGCCTGGGGATTTTCAGAGGAAAACCCCCTTGGTTTGGGCCCTTTCATGCTAATGAGCTTTATCGATGGCGTGTGCCTTAAGGATGTGCTCGGCGAAGACGGTTCAAGACTGCTCAAGCAAGGAATTCCTGATGCCGATATCGAGTACGTCTACAGACAGATGGCGCGCTTTATGTTGCAGCTTTTCAAGCTCGATTTCGAACGGGTTGGCAGCTTGCCCAGCCCGAGGACGAAATTTCCCGCGCCTGCTCGTCCACTCACATGGAAGGTACACGCGATCCTGAGGCTAGGAGGTGTAAATACCTTCGGTTCGTGCTATGCCTCGAAATAGGATTCTTTACTAACAATCATAGGCGATCGCGATGAGGGTTTTTCTACGACTAGAGAATATCTTCAATATGTGAACAACCAAGACTGGCAACAACTACGACTCCAACCGAATTCAATCGCAGGTCCGGAACATGCCAGATCGAGCTACGCTTCGTTGAAGATTCTACAGTCTCTAATACCCGAATTAACCAATACAACCTACGACCGGGGCCCTTTCAAACTCATCTGTGACGATTTCGGCCTAGGAAATGTGATTGTGCGAAGCAAGGATGACCTTACAATCACCGGCGTAATAGATCTTGAATGGGTTTACGCCGGCCCAGCTCAGTTATTTGCTTCGGCTCCTTGGTGGCTTCTTCTGGATCGCCCCATTAATACCGAGTGGGACTTTGAAGAGGGAGAGGCTCCGAAAGCGACTGATCGCTACTTCGAATGTCTGGCAATCTTCAAGCGTGTGCTGGCGGAAGAAGAGGCAGAGATGACGGGAAATCGAGGGAAAGAACTCTCTGAACTCATCCAATGGTCCGAAGACTCGGGTGCCATGTGGCTCCATATGCTCCTGTCGAGTGGCTTTTTTGATACGCTCAGCTTCCCTTGCATGCAACTGCGGAAGCGTCGGGGTGCTGAATGGTGGGATGAGCGCATCGATGAGTATAGGGATACAGAGGAAGTGGAAACATTTGTGACGAACAAGCTGGATGATTTAGCAGCATATGACAAGGTTGAGGATAAAGTTGAACACTACAAAGCCCTCATGGACAGCAAGGAGATGACAATAGAGGATTTTATTTGCACTGTTTCCTCTCTTCTCAGGGTGGCTCAGTCCATGGAATAGCGCGTGGATGACGTGACTTTGGCGGCTGGAGACATATTCCTGTGGTTCTTCTACAAAGACATGTTTACCAGATACTATCAATTTATACACGTTATGACTTCTTCACTCCGATCAGGTCAATTTCTTCGAGGTCGAAATGGAATGTACACAATTACCAAATGTCTCCAGGAGACAGTTTGGCTAGCAAAGTATGAAGCTCCCGCAAATCTAAAGGACAGACTCCATTTACAGCAGATCTTTCAGCAGGAATGGAAGGGATCACTCAGTGATTGTAAAGAGTGTTAATCATTTTCGGCTCCAGAATGAGCGTGAAGTGCTGAAGCGCTTTCAATCTTGCACCCTTCCTAAGACCCTTGATCGATGAGATTGTCGAGCCGCCCGATCCGCCGGCTATAGTCTTGAAATATTTGGATGATCACCTATTAAACGCCTCTGCCTCTCAAAGACTTACGAATCAGGAGATCAAATATGTTGCAAGAAGAGTCCTAGAGTGTTTAACAGTTCTACATGAACATAATTTCGTGCATACAGGTGAGTGCAATAGCCGTTTATCAAGTACATTATCTTACTTATTTCGTCAGACATTAAGGCCGACAATATTCTCGTAGACTACGGCCAGGGAGATATACGCTTTACAGATGTTCAATTGGCAGACTGTGGGAGCACTGTTCCTGCAGATTCAGCCTATGCTAAGGATGGCGATCTGATCGGAGCACCACTCTGGAGAAGCCCCGAAGCCCATCTCCGAATCGGCTGGGACACATCAACAGATATATGGTTCATTCGCACGTTGGTATGTCCGCATGCCATTTTCATATAGATGGCCAGGACTGACTCTATAGCTCCTGGCATTGCTCTATGGAGACAATTTCTTCATTTTCGAACCCGACGTCCCTGCGGATCACGATGGATACGTATTAAAGATTTCTGCAGAGGCAGTGTCAGTTCTTTGGGCCATTCCCTTTGACGTATCGCGAGATCTGTCCTCAGGAGACATTAAATGTCCTGGCGTACATCATGCGAAGCATCCCGCCCGAAAAGAGAAGGTCATTTAGCCGGATTTCGAAGGAGGAGGTCTCCCCGGAGGACAAGGAATTTATTCTCAAGGTAATGAAACTTGATCCGAGGGATAGGCCATCGGCAGCGGAATTGCTGCAAGATAAGTGGTTTGACTTGGAGTAGATGGATTACCACGTCGACTCCGGAACTGGTATGTTGTCCCAGATATAGCCCAGAAATAGCTATGTTTCTAGTGTTGATCTAGACTAAATGGATCCATGTCCATTATTGGATGTCCCCGGTATTTCCCTATGGGAACTCCGCTGGAAAAGCATACCGGGGAACAATCAAGAATCCCTATCGGAGAAGCTGGACTACTGGAGGAAGCTGAGGTCGGTTCTTGCACGACAGAGTAAATTCAACTGCTGTCTAGATTCTTCATGTCTAGCTCAGTTTGAATAGAAGCTTGGATCATTGATTGACACACAACGTCCTTCGTGCGAATTGCTACTTGCACATTGGATTTGCCCGTGCTCCTGGCGACTAGTTCCCCGCGGGAAACTTCTTATCGGTCGCGTCGGCGGATATGTAATCGGACGGTGATTGGCCCGGATGAGCGTTATCGGCCATGTTGGACGACGACGAAAGTTTCCCGCCGTCGGTCGTCATCGTCCGCGGTCTTTTATCGGACACAATGAGCAGAAATAATAATAATTATGACGGCCAATCTCGTGGTGGTTGATTTTTCTTCTTCCGATGATTCCTTTTATTTCTTCTCTTCCTACAATCTCAATTCTCGTCCCTAATCCATCCCTGTTCATGCGTTGAGCTGACCGAGTCGTGCGACCGACCTGTGACGACATACCTACTCTCCTCTGGACATTCCGCCTCGGTCCATTGGACTCCTTCTATCCGCAGGCATGGCTGCATCCTGGTGCGCCCTCCGTGGCACTCGCCAGCTTGCCCTTCGTACGCGGTTGCGTGCTTCTCCTGCCTCAATCTCCCTGCGAAAGGCCTCTCCCTCGCCGGTTTTGGCCACTCGCCGTTATCTCAACACTACCACACAAGCAACGCCAGCTTCACGACGGGCAGTTTATACCAGCTCCGTAGCTGACCATGGCGACCCTCATCCCCGCGATCTCTTCCAACCCCTCGACACATTCCCCCGCCGTCACATTGGCCCCTCACCCGAGGCGGCTCAGGAGATGCTCTCCGCATTGGACCCTCCGGTAGCATCTCTGGATGAGTTCGTCAAGCAGGTGCTTCCCGCCGATATTCTGTCCAAGAAAGACCTCGCAGTCACCCCTCCCAGCGCCGCCATCAACCTGCCTCGCTCCAGTGTACACGGCGGCTTGGGAGAGACGGATATGCTGAAGCTGCTTGAGACCTACCGCAAGCAGATTGACATCTCCGGCAAGACATACCTGGGAACCGGCTACTACCCCACCATTGTTCCTCCGGTTATCCTCCGCAACATTCTGGAAAACCCCGCTTGGTACACCAGCTACACTCCCTACCAGCCTGAGATCAGCCAGGGCCGTCTGGAGTCACTTCTGAACTTCCAGACCTTGACCGCCGACCTGACCGGCTTGCCATTTGCCAATGCCTCCGTCCTGGACGAGGCCACCGCCGCTGCCGAGGCCATGACCATGTCTCTGGCCACCCTCCCCATGGCTAAGCAGAAGAAGCCCGGCAAGGCGTACGTGGTGTCTGATCTGTGCCACCCTCAGACCATTGCGGTCATGCGGTCTCGCGCTGAGGGATTCGGAATCAATCTGGTGGTTGGTGACATCATGGCGAACGACTTTGAGCTGGTCAAGAAGCAAGGTGACAACCTCATTGGTGTTCTCGCGCAATACCCCGACACCGAGGGTGGTGTGTACGATTTCCAGGCCCTCAGCGACAGCATCCACGCCGCTGGTGGTACCTTCAGCGTTGCTACCGATCTGCTGGCTTTGACACTCCTCAAGGCTCCCGGTGAGTTCGGTGCGGATATTGCGTTTGGTAACGCCCAGAGATTCGGTGTCCCCATGGGATTCGGTGGTCCTCACGCCGCTTTCTTTGCCTGCGCCGACAAGTACAAGCGGAAGGTTCCTGGACGTGTCGTCGGTGTGTCCAAGGATCGTCTGGGCAACCGTGCCTTGAGATTGGCTCTGCAGACCCGCGAGCAACACATCCGTCGCGAAAAGGCCACCAGCAACATTTGCACAGCCCAGGCTCTGCTTGCCAATATGAGTGCCATGTATGCCGTTTACCACGGTCCGGTTGGCCTCAAGTCTATCGCCCAGCGTGTCATGGCCATGACCTCGACTCTGCAGGAGAAGCTGACTGCCTTGGGTTACAACGTTCCCGTCAAGGGCGGCGCTGTTTTCGACACTCTGTCTGTCGAATTTGCGAGCAGCCAAGAGGCTGACGCCCTGATTGCGGCCGCTCGGGAGCAGAACATCTTCCTCCGCCGCGTGTCTTCCACCAAGGTCGGTATCTCTCTTGATGAGACCGTTGGCCGCGAAGAGGTCAAGTCTCTGCTGCAGGTCTTCTCCAAGCACGCCGGCAAGGGTGAGGTTGAGCTCGCTGAGGAGATTGGCATCAAGTCCATTCCCCCTAACCTGGAGCGGACCTCAGCCTACCTCACCCACCCCGTGTTCAACACGCACCATTCCGAAACCGAAATGCTGCGGTACATCCGCCACCTCGAATCGAAGGATCTGTCTCTCGCGCACTCGATGATTCCTCTTGGCTCCTGCACGATGAAGCTCAACGCAACCACCGAAATGATCCCCGTCTCCTGGCCCGAGTTCTCCCAGATGCACCCCTTCATGCCCGCCGACAGGGCCAAGGGGTACACGCAGATGATTGACGACCTTGAACAGCAGCTCGCCGAGATCACCGGCATGGCCGAGATCACCGTGCAACCCAACTCTGGTGCTCAAGGCGAGTTTGCTGGTCTGCGTGTCATCAAGAAGTACCTTGAAGCCAAGGGAGACGAGAAGCGCAATATCTGTCTGATCCCCGTCTCGGCTCACGGCACCAACCCCGCCAGTGCTGCGATGGCCGGTATGCGTGTAGTCTCGATCAAGTGCGACACCAAGACCGGCAACCTGGATCTGGCCGACCTCAAGGCCAAATGCGAGAAACACAAGGATGAACTTGCAGCCATCATGATCACCTATCCCAGCACCTTTGGCGTGTACGAACCGGGTGTCAAGGAGGCCTGCGAGATTGTCCACCAGCACGGTGGCCAGGTCTACATGGACGGCGCCAACATGAACGCGCAGATTGGTCTGTGCTCTCCCGGTGAGATTGGTGCCGATGTGTGCCACTTGAACCTGCACAAGACCTTCTGCATTCCCCACGGCGGTGGTGGCCCTGGCGTGGGTCCCATTGGTGTTGCGGAGCACCTGCGACCTTTCCTGCCTTCGCACCCGGCCAGCGAATATCTGCAGTCCAAGCGTGGAGAGACCTCTTCGCCCCCCATCAGCGCTGCTCCTTGGGGTAGCGCCAGCATTCTTCCTATTACCTTCAACTACATCAACATGATGGGTGCCAAGGGTTTGACTCACGCCACCAAGATTACTCTCCTGAATGCCAACTACATCCTCTCCCGTCTCAAGCCCCATTACCCCATTCTTTACACCAACGACAACGGCCGCTGCGCCCACGAGTTCATCCTCGATGTGCGCAAGTTCAAAGATACCTGCGGTATCGAGGCCATCGATATTGCCAAGCGTCTGCAGGACTACGGCTTCCATGCCCCCACCATGTCCTGGCCTGTGGCCAACACTCTCATGATTGAGCCTACCGAGTCGGAGAATAAGGCGGAGCTGGACCGGTTCTGTGATGCGCTCATCTCCATTCGCAAGGAGATTGCGGCCGTTGAGAGCGGCGAGCAGCCCCGTGAGGGTAACGTCCTCAAGAACTCCCCTCACACGCAGCGCGATCTGCTGTCCAGCGAGTGGAACCGTCCCTACTCGCGGGAGGCTGCGGCGTATCCTCTTCCGTATTTGGTGGAGAAGAAGTTCTGGCCCTCGGTGACCAGAGTAGATGATGGTAAGTCTCTTCCTATTCTTCCCTTGGTTTAAAGGGATGACGCTAATTCACGATAGCATACGGTGATCAGAACCTGTTCTGCACCTGCGGCCCGGTGGACGAGACGGACTAAAATGATACCCATGTTTCAACATTCTTCTGATACAGTTATATTTCAACCTTTTTCAACACTTGCCTTGAGGCATTTACGGTGGCATGAGCAGCATGATACGATTCAACAAGTCGTGATAGACATTGGGATGGCGTTTGATTTGTTTAGAGTGGCAGCCAGCTGTGGCCGCCGAAAATAGCGAGTTAATACCAGTGCACTGCTCAACGCAGTGCATATCAATATATCATCATTCATCAATATCTCCATTAGTCTACTATCATAGCCGGTTTGTACCTCTTTAGTACACCGAATGCTTATCTTATCGGAGCGGCGGCGATCACATGGTCAGGGCTGCAGTGGGTACCTGAGGCATCGGAACCGGCCGCTCTCCGTCCACGAGGGACTTCACTCTCGCCGCAATTGGCCGATAATAACCCTCCGTCTACCCCAATATCCACCTGACTTATTCCGGTCTGAGACCTGCTTCACTTCTATTTAGATAGACCTCGACCCGGTGTTCGTATCCCTGGTGTTGAGCTTGAGTCGGAATTGCTGCCTCTGTTTGGTCCTTGCCGCTGCGTATATATCGGGTTCAAGTGCTCCGTACATATCACTATAGTAAGATATCGCCACGCAACATGGAGAATGCGCTAACAAGATCAGGACTTCTTCGTGCCGATGATAAGGGTTGACGTACGTCAGTGACGTCTTCGTTGATACGTGTATATGATTTTTGCCGGTACATAGCTTCTTTTCTTTGCGCTTCTACCTGGCAATGGCAACGGCAACAGCAACGGCCCCTACCTTCACTCTGTTCCTCGGAACATTTATCCATCTTCCCCGCAAACCAACTGGTGTGGACTCAGATGCGAAATGGAGACCTGAACTTGAGATCAATCACGGCGCGTTATGGGTTTCGAATAGCGACGGCAAGATTGCGGGGTTTGACTGGTCTTTCTCACCAGGTGACGGCAACGTGAAGGCGTTGACGGACAAGTTGGGGCTGAGCGGAAAGGTCACGGAGGTGGTGCGCGCAAGGGAGGAGAGGAATGAGTTTTTCTTCCCCGGGTTTATCGGTATGCTCCCTTGCCCCTAGACATATCCAGATAAAGGCTGACAGACAAGATACACACATCCACGCCCCGCAATACCCCAACTCGGGCATCTTCGGCTCCTCAACTCTCCTCGACTGGCTTGAAACATATACCTTCCCCCTCGAATCCTCCTTCAGCGACACCTCCAAAGCCCGCGCCGTCTACTCGCGCGTCATCGCCCGCACCCTCGCAAACGGCACCACCTGCGCCTCCTACTTCGCCACCATCCACGTCCCCGCCACCAACCTCCTCGCCTCCCTCTGCCACGCCCGCGGCCAGCGCGCCCTCATCGGCCGCGTCTGCATGGACAACCCCTCCTTCTGCCCGGACTACTATCTCGACTCCTCGCCCGAATCATCCGTCACGAAATCCAAGGAAACAATCGCCCACATCCATTCCATCGACCCAGACAGCACGCTTATCAAACCCATCCTCACCCCGCGCTTCGCGCCCACCTGCTCCCCGCCCGCCCTCCGCGGCCTCGCCCAGCTAGCGCAGTCCTACAATCCCCCGCTCCACATCCAAACCCACCTCTCCGAAAACACAGGCGAAATATCTCTCGTCCGCGAGCTATTCCCCCAAAGCAAAGACTACACGTCTGTGTATGATGACTTCGGCCTCCTCACGCCGCGAACCATTCTCGCGCACGCGGTGCATTTATCCCCGTCCGAGCGGGAACTGATCGCCGCGCGAGGTGCAAAGGTATCGCATTGCCCTGCGTCGAACTCAGCGCTGGGGAGCGGGATCTGCGCCGTGAGGAAGTTGCTAGAGGCTGGTGTGGAGGTTGGACTAGGGACCGATGTGAGCGGCGGGTATAATTGTAGTGTGCTTGAGGCGGTGCGGCAGGGGTGTCTTGTTTCGAGGCTTCTACGGCATAGCCGGACTGATGATACTGGTGATGGGGACGATGGTGAGGAGGTGCTGAGTGTAGAGGAGGGGCTGTACCTTGCTACGCGGGGCGGCGCGGCGGTTGTGGATCTGGCGGGGGAGATTGGGGGTTTTGAGGTGGGGATGAGTTTTGATGCGCAGATGGTGAGGTTGGGTCATACACATTCGTCTCCGTCGCCGGCGGAGGCAGCGGCCGAGCACGGGGTTGTAGATGTGTTTGGGTGGGAGTCGTGGACGGAAAAGGTGCATAAATGGGTGTGGACAGGGGATGATCGGAATGTAAGGGCTGTTTGGGTCAGGGGGCGACTGGTTCACTCATTGGATGAAGGACAATCACAATTGGGTGTGAGCAGACCGCAGAGAAAGAAGGCTACGTGGACAGGGACAGGGATGGGCTGGGAGTCGAGGTGGTGGTTGTGTGGCTTGGGATTCGTGAGTGCTTGGTTTGTTTTTGATAGAGTCATGCGGTAATGTCCTACTGCGCAGCGAAGCGAGCATCTTGTAAATACTTCATTGTCAAATATTCAAATACTAGCTGCAGCTTCTCATACCCTCGCGATGCCCTAGTGGAACAGCTCCACGCAGTCGAAGATCTAGCAAGGTCAGTTAGTCTGGAACACGCAAAGTGGTGACTGAACTTACAAAGTTGGGACTGAGGAACGTGTCTCCGGAACTGCCAGAGACAACGCTAATGGTAATCTGCAACCGTCAGCTTGGTAATTAGACCGATAAGATAATGACGACGTACCGTGTTGGTGCCCGCAACGATCGTGCCGGCAGGAATCGCAACATCATACACCTCACCGAAACCCCTGTAGGCACCACGGGTGACGCCGCGCGAGTTGAGGTCTTTGGGCGCGGAGGGAACCGGTCCAGTAAACGAGTTGACCTGTCTCATTAGCTTGCGAAGAAAAGCTCTCTGGGCCGATGGCGTACCGTGACCTGGGGACGACCACCCGCAAAAGACAGGGTCGTGCCGATGCGCAGCGTAGCAGCGCCGGTCTGCGAGGACGACGCCGTGAACTTGATCGTGACGGGGCTGTTGACCGACTTGAAGACGGCCATGGGGAAGTCGGACAGCGAGGAGCTGCCGACGGTGTAGGTGAGCGGGCCCCAGCTGGCCATGCGCGAGTCGGACGGGTGCATCCTCAGCTGGTTTGCTGCGTTGCGAAAGCCGGTGGGTCTAGATCGTCAGTACTTCTCGATGGATTGAAACTTTCGGACGCTGAAATGAACTTGCACTTACTGGCCGTCCCATTCGCCGATCTTGAAGATGGTCGTGCCGGTCGTCACAGATCCAGAAATGTTCTTGGTGGTTGTCGAGCCGGCCGACACGGAGACAGAGGTCGAGGCAACTTTGTATTCGCCCTGGTAGTAGACCATGGTATAGGTTCCGGGTTTCATGGCGGGAGAGGTGAAGCTGCCGTCGGAGGCCGTGTAGGTCCAGTACTGCGCCTCATTGTTGTACCTGGAGAATCAGTCATACTCGGTAATTAGTCTAGGGTTGGGCAGGAATACCAGTGAACAACCCATTTAAACTTGGAATCAGCACCCGATGCTTTTCCAGACACCTTGCCTCGGGCACTGGCCGGGACGTAGCCATTAATGTCAAGGTTCGCAAAGAAAGACGTATCAATGTTGGTGCCCGGAGTGCCGCTGCGACTAAAGTACATCGAGTATGGGCCGTGCAGACCCATGCGATTCGCTTCTGTTTGGGCGTGGCCGGAGTTCTGGGTGCATTAGCGACTGCACGATTCCGGGCAGACAAACACCTACCATGTACCAGTAGAGGGAGTTGTATTGGCCTCCGTTATTGGTATTGATATCGCTGGTGAAATCAGTGGCGGCTCAGATATAGGGACAAAAAAAGAAACATACCGGTGGAAAGGACCGCCGGAAGAAGATTCGTATTGGTTCAGGATCATGCACACGCGATACGCGCTGCCAGAGACGCCTGTGTCTGTTAGCCTACATTCAAGGAAAGTGGATGCTACCTACAGTGTCTCTGGTCGTCGATGAATCGCTCGCTGGAGTAGAACTTGCTGCGGGTCTGGCCGTTGACCAGGAACTATGACTGTCAGCACCTGGCATCGTTCTGAGACGACCAACTTACCACATCCGAGCCCTCAATGGCGGTACCGCCAGCGGTGTTGGAGACCACACCAAATGGCTCCTCGTTGGGGAGGAGCTCGTTGTTGAGACGGGCAATGAACCGCAGCTCGCCGATAGAGGGTTCTGGACGGTCAGAAGAGATCCCGAAGCTTTGTCAGAGGACTAACCCGCAGTAATATAGGTTGCCATATGAATGATGGGGTCTCCGTTGTGCACGACGAAGTATTGAGTCAAGGTACTTGTGGAGCAGGTAACCTTGATATAATCGCCTATAGAGGTCAGTACAATAATGCCATCTTCAGCAGTACCTGAACACACCACTCTGAGTGGCAGAGACGGATGCAGATCCGAGACCTGACCCAATGTGACTGCCTGTGCCTTGATACTGCAGCTCGCTGCCGTAGAAATTGATCGATGTGATGTCGCAGTTCGACCGGTTGACGGTGAACTTCAGCGGATTCGCCGAGTTGGCATCGATGACATAGGAGCTGCTGGTCGTGGTGATGCCAAAGGCCGCATTGGCGACGCGAGCCCAGAAGGGAAGGGACAACAAAAGCGTAGCTTTCGACAGCATGGTGAACCGCTCTGGGAGATGGCGTTCTGAGCTGAGGTTCTATTCTGTGGTTCTGCAGAAGTGCAGATGCCTATATATCACCAAATGCCATTCTTCAGGGTATCCAGCCTTAGACGCGGAGGGATCATCCTCTTCATCACATTTCCCCTCCTGGCAATTTGACGGGTTCCACCAATCTCAGGAGGTGGATAATTGCACAACATGAGCGCGGCATCACCATCTATCAAAGCTGGCGCTAGCGAAGGAGTGCATGACGGTAAATTAATTGGATCCACAATATGTACCGATGCATGCGGAGAAGCCTGCGCGAATGCCACGAAATAGATAAATACCACGCGGTAGGTTTCTCCGGGGAAGGGTTGGCGCCAAGTATCATCATCTCAGCAGGATGCTCCTTTAAACCGGCCTATTTCTTCACACAGTTTCAGTGATTTTGAGAGATATCACACCGTACACTAGCCACTCATGCATGCCGACAGCTTGCACTACTGGATCCAATATCGACCTCGTCAGGGGGCAGGAGTATTTCTGGTCCATCCGGATGATGTCTCAGGATGGCATCGCCGTGCCTAAAAGGGACGATCACGGATCACCAGGTGGGGTTTGGCAGGATCCATTGGCAATCCGTTATCCCATATTGTAAGCCAGATTCGGTCGATTTTATCGCGAGAATCCAAGTTATCGTCTTTCAGCCATGGTTTTGAAACACTCGAACTTTTGCCGGAATGATCCAACTGGGTTTCGTCAGGCTTTGGCGCCATAAGCATCTAGTCAGCTGCACCCGGATTTTTTCCGTCTTAAGCTTCTTTTCTTCAGGGGGGACGGCTATTTCAGGTAATTTCCATCAATCAATCAGCCGCTCATTGCATCCCTCGCATTGTATCA
Source organism: Aspergillus lentulus (assembly GCF_010724455.1). The sequence continues at coordinate 159,694 of NW_022983889.1, read as the reverse complement.
CCCCGAGTCTAGCAGAGGTGTTGCGGTCGGCCAACTCATCTGATGACGTTCAATTCAGGTATATCCCTCTAGTGTCTTCCAAATCTGCAGAAAGGAGCTGTTGTTCTTGAGACAGCCAAGATGATCGAATGTGTCGAGTTGGGCAATGAAATTCGTGGTGGGCTTGGTGCCAGTCTTCACCGAGATCAGTCCGGAAAGCCCAGCCGTCCAGCCGAAGGACTTCTTGCGTATGAGAATTGGAAAACGTTTCTGCTGATTAATGCCTGAGGTCGAATTCTAGACCATGTTTCTGCTAAGTCGCTGGTCTCACTCATCGTTGCTGACAGATCTGTTCGAATAGCCAAGAGATCAGGATCAGATCAGGATTCAGGAACAGCATATCCAATTCGGAACATCTTCGGACGTTTCAGACCAAATTGGTGTTCACAGCTCATTCCTGCTAGCATGATTTTCGTTCAGGATTTGAAGGGCTGAAAAGAAGAAACGTTAGCATTGCCTACATGTCTGTTTTTGTAGTGAAAGAGCACAAAGATCAGGTGCCTGTTACACTTGCTATACGGCTGAGACATTACCAACCTTGTCCTTCCATGTTCGAAGTATTCATTAGAGACTCATTTACACGGCATCCTTTATCAATATGTTAAAGCCATGTGTTTATGTCCTGTCCTTGTTCAGGGGCGAATTGCATTTCAACACATGTGTGAGGACACGCATTTCTGAAGCGCAATTCCTATAGCAGAGTAATGGGTGGCCATTCAGGCTCTCCAAGGCAACGCTGGCTGATGTGCTCAGCGTGCAAAGGCTCAATTGCTATGAGTTAGAGTCAGAGCATACCTAGCATGATGCAGCTAGCCGTCGCTGGCATTCTAGCAGAAGGGTCATGAGATTGAACTAGGGCGCCTTAATTCTTCTTCATTAGCAGACATGAACAGCTTTTTCAGCCCAGCTCTATTATACATAATATTGTATAATGATGTTCAAACAATTCTAATGCAGAATTTGATTGATTGTCCTTCCTGGAGCCTTGAGAGAGAGTCAGGTTATGTCAATCGTCCGGAGTGACGGTCTGCACTTATCTCTGCTGGACATCAATTCGGCAAAACTTGACATTTCGGGACTAAAATGGCTCGCTATTGTCTGTATGCATTCTGTTGAGCAACGCTATTGCTATTTAATGCATGCGCTGCTATAAATTGAGCATCCTCAATCTGAAGCTATTGTTCGGGTACATGCATCATATTGTTCTAGAATGGCTCGGGTCGCCCCTAAAGTGGATAACCATGTGGCACAACTGACTTGCTAATGCATCTTTTAGCTCTGGTGCCAATCAATTGGTGAGGTTTTGAAGCCCCAAGTCGGAGAAGATTGTCTTCCATTCTGATGGGTGGCTGGATCCTCATGGGCAGTTGAATGGTTGATAGGATCACCGCTTTCGGTAATCTGTTGTGCGACACACCTGAGTCGTACCGCACGCGATATGCCCTGTCTCAGTGACCGCGATAGTTTTGAATCTCCACTGCCTGGTCGGGAGTGACAACTGCAATTGCAAAGATGACTACATTAACTTGGTGGACTCCTCGAGGGTCTGGTAGTATATATGTCGGTCAACTCCAGCTTTCTCGGTCCTTGATCGCTATCTCGGCCCACTACACAGGTCGTCCTCAAACCTCGCTTTTATCTCACGTTGAGTTTGACGTTGAATCGATCCTTGTGTTAGACTTCCGATGAAGCTCCATACATCATGGCTCGCTGCAGTGAAGCTTGCAGTTATCTTCGACCCTGTCACAGGCATTGGACTACCAGCGTCTACGTTAGGAAGAGACCTGCGCCTCGCCGCTGAATTGGGCTTGGATTCTCATCTCGCATTGAATGACCCCGAAGCCTTCCGTTCTATGATTGCCGATTCTGTGGATTCCACAAGTGCAGCAGAATACACTGAGGTGAGTTCAAGCCTTTACAAGTATCGATCTTGTTCCTAACTCAAGCAGGTGCTCATTGACCACGAGGATCCCTCAGTTGGCACCTATCAAAACAGATTTTGGGTCAATGAAGACTTCTATGTCTCTGGGAGTCCGATTATGGTCTATGATATTGGAGAGGCTACGGCCGAGTACTCGGTTTCTTTGTTGACAAATTCCTCATCCTGGCTTAGTCTGCTGTTGCAGGAATTTCACGCTATGGGGATTGTGTGGGAGCACAGGTAGTCCCACTGAGAGGCCTTAAAGTATTAAACATGTACTGATGTTGCAAAGATATTATGGAGGCTCACTTCCATTCCCCGTCAGTCAGGATATGCCGGTGGAGCACTTAAAGTATCTCACCACCAAGCAAGCCCTTGCCGATATCCCATATTTTGCTGCAAATTTCAGCCGGCCGAATCATCCTGATATCGATCTGACACCCAGAGGAACCCCTTGGGTTATGATCGGAGGATCCTATCCTGGTATCCGTGCCGCATTCACACGCAACAAATATCCCGATACCATATTTGCAGCTTATGCTTCGTCCGCTCCTGTACAGGCTCAGCTCGATATGAGCGTGTACTATGAGCAGATTTACCGCGCTATGGTGGCCAACGGGTACAGCAACTGCACCAAGGACATCCAGGCAGCTCTCAAGTACATCGATGACCAGTTGTCCAACGAAGAGTCGTCCGCGTCGATCAAACGGCTTTTCCTTGGACCCGACGCGGAGAAGAACAGCAATGCAGACTTCACCACGGCTTTGGTCGCTCTTTACGGACCTTTCCAGTCTCACGGTCTTTGGAGCGGTAATCAAAGCTTGCACAATTTCTGCAACTACATCGAGCTGGACCCAGCGACAAACCAATCGGCAGGACCGGAGGGTCTTACCCCGATCCACGGCAGCGAATACGTTGCAGAGCGATGGGCATCTTTTCCTTACTTCATATCGCTGGTCAACAGGATGTACGGGACTAACTGCAACGGTCTCAATGCTTCAGAGCCTTTGTCGTGCGATTTCAGTCAAATCAACACCACTCCTGAATTGATCAGCTGGACTTGGCAATACTGCACTGAATGGGGTTTCTTCCAAAGCAACAACTTTGGCTCTCATGCGCTACTTTCCTCGTATCAAACCCTGGAGTATCAGCAGGAACTCTGTTATCGCCAGTTCCCCAATGCCGTCCAGGCTGGGATCCTACCGCCACGACCACGGACGGAAAGCTTGAATGAAGATTTCGGCGGCTGGACTATCCGACCGTCCAACGTGTACTTCAGCGGGGGGCAATTTGATCCCTGGAGGCCATTGTCGGTGCTATCTGATGAAGATTGGGCTCCACAGGGGGTCAATTTCACCACTGAAATACCGGCCTGCGGGGTCTCCACAGGCAAAGACGCGGTATTTGGGTACATTATGGAGAACGCGGTGCACTGCCCCGACTTTCAACTCACCCCGGCCGCGGCAGTCTCCCGGAATTACTTTAGCCAGGCCTTGAAACGATGGCTGCCATGTTTCAGGGGTATCTAATCCGTCTGGTAGTCACAGTGATCATTGATGTCATTTGAGTGCGGGGAGTAGTTAGCGTGGCCGATCCTAGGGTGTAGCTAGCCTTTTTCATATATGCTTGCGACCTAGCCGAGACTAGACCGTGGATAACTTGAGCCTGACATCTTGCATCCCCTCTGTTCTAACCCTTTTCGTATCTGCTTGCGATGGATCGTTCATCGGTCTTCTTTTGACCATTCATACGTTGAGTTTTCTGTAAGTTTGGTAGCGATCCACTCACACTGTGTTACACATGTCGGAGTCCGAGTCGACTCTGCTCCGAAGCATCAACAACCCCTCTGGATTAGCGAGGTTGTCAAGATCGCATACTGAGGGGTAGCTCTGAATTCGACATGAGCATGTGGTATAAATAATGAGCACTGCGGTCATGGATAACCCTGGTAACACCGGCCTGGGCCATTTCTAGTTCCAATATTCGGAAATTTGGTATTGTCACACAAGTCACCACTCACAAGGTCAACCTCACCCACCAGGGCTCGACACCATGCTGGCCCCTGCTGTCGCACTATTGACCGCAGTATACACCACCTTCTTGGTCCTCCGTTACTTCCAGCAACTCTACAAGCATCGCAAACAGGCTCGATCCCTGCGCTGTCAGCCCCCCGCCAAAGGCGAAGCCGGCATCTTCGGCATCTCTTCTTTTCTACGACTGAGAAAAGCCGTCAAGGAGAAGAGATGGATTGAGCTCATCGCCGAGCAGTATGGAAAGTACGGTAACACATTTGCGCAGACGATCTTTGGACAACCGCTGGTAGCTACGATTGAGCCGGAGAATCTCAAGGCTGTGCTCGCGACCCAGTTCAATGATTTCGAGCTTGGCACGAGACACCAGGAATTTTACCCGTTACTCGGAGACGGGATCTTCACGCTGGATGGAGCGGGTTGGTCGCATGCGCGTGCGCTATTACGACCCCAGTTTACGAGGGACCAGGTGAGTGATTGTTTCCACCTCGTCAAACTGTGCTAACTCCTCAGGTGGCCGATTTGGACTTGATGGACGGCCACATCTCCAGACTGATTGACCTAGTCCCGAAAGACGGCTCCCCATTCGATATCCAGCGGTTGTTCTTCCTCCTCACAATCGATTCGGCGACTCATTTCCTCTTTGGCGAATCGGTGGGCTCTCTACACGCTGGCACAGACACCGGCCTTCTGGGTAGATCAGCCGTCGGCAACGCGGAGGGCTTCGCAGAGGCGTTCAACACGGCTCAGGAGTACCTCGCCGCGAGGTCCCGAGCGGTCATCTTCTACTGGATGATCAACCCCAAGGAGTTCCGCGATGCCAACAAGCGCGTCCATGAGGTGGTCGACCACTATGTCCAGCTCGCTCTCGAGTCACGGCGGAATTCGGAGAAGAAGCAGCCTGGAGGCCGGTATATCTTTGCTGAGGCCCTGGCGGCCGAAAACGACAATCCGAAGGTGCTGAGGGACAACATGCTCAACATCCTGTTAGCGGGGCGCGATACAACCGCCAGCCTGCTGAGCTCGACCTTCTTCTATCTGGCTCGCCATCCGAACGTGTGGACCAAACTCCGTCGGGCCATTCTGGATGCGTTCGGCGACGCCGAGCACCCCAAGGAGGAGATCACGCAGACAAAGCTGAAGGATATTCCGTACTTGCGATATGTGCTGAACGAAGGTACGTCGCCCCAGACACAATGCACAGTGGAAAGATCCTGACAGCAAACCAGTCCTGCGGCTCCTGCCACCCGTCCCTGCCAACTTCCGCGTCGCCAACAAGGACACAACCTTACCTGTTGGCGGTGGACCCGATCAAAAGTCCCCCGTCTACGTCCGCAAGGGCACAGTAGTCACCTACAGTGTATACGCCATGCACCGCCGGACAGACTTCTATGGTCCGGACGCTAACGAGTTCCGACCCGAACGCTGGGAAGAAAACGGCAGACGAGGATGGGAGTATCTTCCCTTCAACGGCGGCCCGAGGATCTGTCTTGGCCGTGAGTTTCTCCTTACTTTCACGAGGCTATACTTCTAGCTAACATCTGCAGAACAATACGCACTCACCGAGGCAAGCTTTACGATTGTCAAATTGCTCCAGCGCTTTGATCGGATTGAGAACGCAGATCCAGATCTGATTGAACCAGTCCAGCAGACGAATCTCACTCTGGCGCATGATAGGGGCGTATATATTCGACTGTACTCGTCGAAGGCACTTTAACAGTGCGATATATCATATAACGGGACGGCTTACGACAACTTGAATTATCTCGACTCAAACTATTCTGTGTTTTTCTAGCTTAATGAATGTACCTACTATACTATATAGTCTACTAGATATCTCGACGACTGATGTTCATAAAGGATAATTCTACCAACAAAATACCAGACCCATATACATCCAAAAGAGGAAAGTGGTATATGCGCCACACATGGCTGGCGCTGTGGCGCAGGTTATCTCCATGATTCGCCGAGACAGATGGGCTGGATTTCCACCGTCGACACCATCGAATCACTTCAAAACTATTGATGGAGTAGACCACACTAAGACCTTTGGAGCATCTCACTGGAGCACCATAATTCATTTGACGCAGGCTCAACTTTGCTGGAATATTCTCTTCTCAGTGAGATCTGTTTCAGTCCAATCAAGATCAAGTAGCCGGTTATCTCAATTCCGGCCTTTCGTCGGAACAACAATCAGCTTCTCCTCTCATCGCTCCTTGACATCCGTCTTGGAAGTGATCGTACATAACTATTCGCTGCAGCTAGTTTCCTTTGCGAGGGGATTCTAGCGAATTACACCCGACTTACGTTCATCCGTCTCACTGAACGGTCAATCAATATGGCCTCTACTTTAAAACCCAGTTCACAACCCCCAGCGACAGGCGTCATCGTCCCTAAAATGGAGAATCCTCCTCAGGATACAAATTTCGCCGAAGTTCCTGAGAAGGTCAATTCCAGCGGCGAAGCCTGGACCTCAGAGATGCAGTATGTGTCATCGCTGGCGAAGCTGCAAAAGATGGAGGCGACGGTTAGTCTTCTCGCCCTTTGCGTTGATTTGATGTTCAAGCTGACAAGTGCAGATCCATCAACTGCGGACTCTACTCTCTGGGCGCCTGATGGAGCCAATAGTCCCCATCATCAACCCCAAGGCGGCTTCGAGGAGGCCGCTGCCAAAATCGCCGCGTGTGCTCTTTGAACAGCTCTCGCAGACGGCACGCGCGAGCGTCGCAGAGGTCCAGGAGTTCCAGGCTATGTGGCGCAGCCCTGAGATGAAAGCCATCTGGGACCATGTGGACGCTCGGATCAAGCAGAATGGTGGCCAGCTGCTGCAGCCGACGGGGATGTGGGAGCGGGACTATGATGTTCTTCTTGAGGAGCTTGAGAAAGAGGAGCGGTCGCAGAAGGACCAGCAGCAGAGGATTAAGGAGGAGGAGGAACGCGCGAGGATTCAAGCGGTTGAGGGTGGCTGGAGGACGATCGTGGAGACGTTCATTCGACGAAACTTACCGGGGGTTCGCGTAATGGCTCATCAGGACCAGGCTAGGATCACTGTTGTTCTCGTCAAGGCTGGGATGGCATTTCAGTTGCAGGCGGTCAATGGAGATGGACATGATATGGTCGATTGGCGAGTTCAGGACCTGGCGGCTCCTGGGAAACCGAAGACGAAGCTTGAGACGGCGGTTGCAGCTTGTCTGAACTCTCGTCCACGACAATGGGATCTTGCGTATCTACTGGTAAGTTTACATATTGACGCCAGGACCAGATACAACGAGACAAGTCTAATCTCAGTTCAGGACATGATCGCCTCCTACTCCGACATCAAACACACACCCTGCGCAAAATGCGGCAAAATGACCGACAACGCCGCACAACTCCCCTCCGTCCGCAGACCCAACCCCATCGAATCGTCCCAAGGCCAACCAGTCGTCTGGGAAGCATATCACCCCGCCTGCATCGATCCTTCCCCGTCCTCCCATCCTACCTCCAGCTAACCATGCACCCCATGCACAACATCATGCCAATACCCAGCCGGATACTCCACCCCCCTCCAATCCCAGTACCGCCGCGGAATGACATGCACCCGCCTCTTTCTCCCCCTCCCCTTGTCCAATTCCTCATCACAATACTCAACCCTACACCACGTCCCATGATCAGGAACCACATACCTCCTCCGCCGGAAATCATACCGCTCAGACGCACCTCGCCTCGCCCACGGGAACGGCGTCTCGTCCGCCTTGGCGCAGCAGCATCCCTCCCTGCACTCCCACCCAGACCAATTGATCCGTTCCTGACTCTGGCTTCGGCTGTTGATCTTCCCGACGTATATGTCCGGGCCGCGATTGGTCAGGACATCGAAGAGACGCCACCGACGGGGCCAGCGCGAGGGGTTACCGGGCTGAGGATCTTTCGGCCAGATCCAGCCTAGTGTTGTGGAGGGCATCGCAGCGAGCTGAGCTCAGGAACGAGGAAGAGGTTTAGAAACGAGGCAGGGAGCGAGCTGAGCTTGCAAACCGGATAGCGAATTTAGCAGCAAGCGGATAAGTGAGCTGGGATTGCACCGTACATTCAGCTTGCTTTTGCTTAGGATGAGATGGGGATGTGCACTATATCTCGCCTCAACTCAGCCATACTTATACCTGTACCTGTGTACGAGAATAAAGAATAAAGTTTTTTCCATCGGGTGGATATAGGTCCATGGGACAAAGGTTGCATTGCGTGCGGCTGCATGGCTCTTTTTGCTGGCTGCAGGACTATTTCTTTACTATCCTGGTACTCCCATCCTGTCCTGCTTTGTATCAATTGGACAAGGCATAGGTAGAATGCAAATGGAGTGGTTTGTGATGAACCAGACAAAGGATGAGGCTCAATGCAATTGCTTTCATTCATATTTTGTTCTAGACTGGTAAACTGGTTGATGAATTATGATATGCATGTCAATTTCTATGCTAATACAGCTCATTATAGACACCAGATGACCGAATAGATTGAATATACCAGTCCCCGCCACTTTCGATTATTGTAATGGCATATACACGGAGAGAAGAAAAAAAGAGAAAACGCCAGCCCAACCTTGCGGATACATCGCTATTGTCATGAAGGAAAAAGGTCGCTCATTCGGATGCAATATGTTGTTGGATAACACACGATACGTTCATGAGGAAGCTCAAGTGGAAAAGACACCAAAGTCACCGGCGAACCAGGTGAAGGACGCTATTGTGATCATGACCATGCCAAAGGCGAACTTGAGGGCTTGTCGCTCGATGTCCGAGAGGGCGCCGTTGCAGGTGGCGCAGTTGAATTCTATATTCGGGTCAGTATGCTTTGTCAAATATACATAAGAAAAATAAGAGCATACCGTTGAGAGGGGTATAGGCTTGCGGACTGTACATGCCAAAAAGGTAACCGTTCTGCGAGCCAAGGTGGCCGGGGCTTGCGGTGTCTCCAATATCCTTGTCCACGTCGACCACGTACAACGTGTACGTCGCAGTAAGCAATGGGACCGTGGCATTCGCCTGGTACTTGCCCGTATCCCACACCACCTTTCCAGTCGCCTCGACGCTCATGTTGCTCGTGAGCGTATACGTCGCGCTGTTCATGGTGCAGGTCGCGAGAACATTCACCGCAGACGGCGTCACCAGTAGAGATGTATAGTTCCAGGCAAAAGTCACATAGTCGCCAATCTTGTAGTAAGTTGTGGCACCCGCAGTGGGGATCAACATCGACGTTCCGCCTGCAGGGAGACGTGCATCGATCGAGGTCGTCTTGGTAGAGGTCTTGGTCTTGCTGTTCTTGCCAGATTTGTCCGTGGCAGTGTCGGTAGTTTTTCCCGACTTCGTCTGTGTGCCGGTCTCCTTGGCCGTTCCAGTAGCGGTCTCCGTTCCACTGCTAGAGTCCGTCGCAGTTGAGTCCGCGGTATTGGTTTCCGAGGAAGAGTCCGTCTTGCTCGCCTTAGAATCAGTAGTTGATTCGTCGGATGCAGTTGTATCTGTCAAGTCAGCATGCGAACAAGTGAGCAATAATTCCTGCAAACTAACCAGCTCTGGCCGCGATCTCTCCGTGTGCCAGGTTCAGCCCGTCCTGGGGCCATGGCCAAGCCGAGGAAATTGTTCCCAGCAGGAGGAGAAGGCTTAAAAACGAGAGGAAGTTGAGGGACTGCATGATGGACGATGAAGCTATCACGCAATACAGGGACTGAGTCCCTTGAGAAAATGTTGGGAGGGTTGATGTCCGGCTATTCCCTAACCGATCGGCTTCTGGTTTCGCAAACGAGTGTCAACGACCGAGAGAGAGCGATTCACAACGTCGGCAAAACAGTCTGGATGTAAGATGCACAGGTAGAACAAATTTCTCCAAGTCAGCGGGTTAGTGAGACATGCAGATCGGGTGGTATCGTATGCGGGTCGCAAGGAGGGGAGGCTGAATTGGCAGGTAAACAAAGCGAGTGACTGGTCAGAGAATCAACTCAACAGCATCACACCATGGGAAACTGGAGAGAGATGACCAAATTGAAGATACAAAATTCAAGCAGGATTTCGAAAAAGCCAAGTCAATTCATGAAAAGGGTAAAAAGGGTCTAACGAGAAAAGATGCCAGACGGGGGGTCCGATCGAAGCGACTAGAGAAGGGGATCTGGAGGCGGGCTAGCCTGTTTGGGCATAACTGAGACATGGGCTATTTTTGGCTATCAGAATTATTCACAACCATCACATGAAGGTCAAAATCACTTAGAACCCAGTCTATCCATCTCTATCTCATCTAATTGGCACGCTAAAACAACTGAACTACCATGTTTTCATCAGGATATCCGCGATTTATCGTCATCATGGTCGCCAGGAATGCTACTTAGAACGACTCGACGTCTAAGCTTGACCAAAACATAGCAAATAGATCCATAATTATATCACAAAGGAAGGTCCACTATTCCCTACAATCCAAAGATATAGCAGCGATTGACATAAACGACTGACATCACAGCAGTATTACAGGTGCATAAACATTAACAACGTTTCCATATGTGCGAAGCATATCAATACATATCATTCTCGACAGGTAAGGAGCGGCTCATATCCTCCAAACCCCTCTAGTGAACCAAGGAATCATCACTCTCGCCACGCGCATCTCATATCCGGTGGCAGCATCCTCCACTGGCCAATATCCGCACCCTCGGGTCTATTTACGAAGTATATTCGACCTGAAGGTTGACGGTACTGCAAGAGGAGGGAAACTTGGGTTCGTAATAGCGGTAGATATAGAAGAGCTGGGGTGCGCCGTGGTACCAGTCGCACACTGGGATGAATTAGCCACATGCAGAGTTACCGGGTACCTCAGATGGAAATGCTTACCCAGCCAGCCGCCAAAGCCCTGCTGCTCCGACCACTGCAGGCCGGTGCTATTGATGAAGAATCCCTCCGCGCCGTAACCGACGTTGATCTCGACAGGTTCCCATTCTGCGAACTAGTCAGTTTCGAGTCGAAGCCGGTGTAGTTGGGAGAGCAGGGAACTAACGAGCATAGTTGGTAACAGCGATCGGGTTGAAGCCCCATGGGAATGGAGTCTTCAAGTCGAACTGGGTGTACGTGCCGTTCAGGAACGCCGTACTGGCAGTATCCACATCGGACGTGAGGACAGCGTCATTGAATCCTGCACCAGTGTGGTATGCGTAGACGTATAGATCATTGTGTTTCTCGTTGGATGCGTCTGCGGTCTTGAGATGGAAGGGCTTGGTGGCGTTGGAGGCCTGGCGAGCAGTATGGAACATGGGGTTGGCCGCCACTGCGGAAACCAGCAGAGTGAGAGTAGAGAGCAGTTTCATTCTGATGATCACTAAACGAGAGATTAGATTATTTTGTTTGACTGCTTTTCAATGAAACCAGCACAAAAGGACAAAACGTGGACAACGATGTAAGAGAATGGGTGACAGAGATGAGGATGGATGTGGCGATATCCCTTCCTTTATTTATGTTCTTGAACATCCACCATCATCACCACTCCACTAAGTGGAACAGCACAGACTGTTTCCAACCGGCACTGGTAATCAAATCATCTCATCAATGATCGGCATCCAAAATTTAGAACCTTCTGCAGACATTGCAGGAATGCTAGTTGCTAGCACACTGTTCTAGCAGAAACTAATCTAGTCCATTCTCCTCAGGCCACACCATCACATCACATCGCCCGCAACAACCAAGAAATTCAAGGAAGAATGAGCTCCACACAGGAGTTGTTCAGCTCAGGCTAAGGTATGGAGACTTGGGACAATCTTCCCGACGCAACGACGATCAATGGCCAGTGGGAACACGGCGAAGTTGCCAATGAGTAGCGTAGAGTACGATCGGTACGTACCGCCTTGGGCACTGGTTGCTGGGGGGAAATAATGATTCATGAAGCGGGGATGGCTTCAAACCTGAAACATTGTCGAAATCAGTCACATCACTCCAAATCCTGAGTACAAAGTACGGAGCATCCTCAATGCTTCTTTGTACTTTGTTGCACACACATGTAACAGTGACATCTATGCTGCTGATGCTTGACTCAGGCGTGCTATTTTTACACTTTGAGCTCATACTCTCTGTAGTCCTCTATGCTGCGACAAAATCAGTCACAGGGTGATCGACATCCCGATCAATGCACGCTAACAGGAACAGGAGATGAGCATCCATCCAGACTTCGGAATCATGCCGCATTTGCCGTATTCGGATGTTATATTTGTAGAACAGATTGCATAATGAACACATCGACGGCAATACCAAGCATCTTCGGCTGAGATTCGAAGTTTTCGCAGTCGCTAAGGATCGTCACTATCATAACATTCAACCTACATTTATGGGTCATGGTCAGGGAATTCATGGACTATCATACCAGATGGGACCTGACTGATATCATGATCATCTCGGTTCCATTCGTTCCATCCCCCTGAAGTGACATCAGTTGACCTACTACTCATGATCGGGCAGTCCGAAAGGCCATGTTTCAAAGCATATGCGATGCATGCTTAGTGATGTTTATGTCACTCTATCATTAGATCATTTGCACACTCTAAGTATCTACAATGAATGATCCAACGCCATAATCCATGGTATTCCCTTTCCCAAAATCAAGTCGTGCCGCGGAGAGAAACATGACCAACCATGGCCCAAACCAAACTCCTGTCCATGCTGTAACCTGTAAATGACGAGATAGTTGCTATTTCACCTTGGCGAATTCGGGTTTCAGTGACCATCTTCCTCGCCCGTTTCGTCCACCTTTTTCGAGCACGGCAATTGTTTTAAGCATTTCCTTAAACTCTGCCGATCGCTGGGGTGTGGTACAGTAACGGTTGAAGTGGTCGATCAGCATCTGTGTGTAAACGGCTCCACCCTGCGACAAGATGTAGTCTCGAATCATCGTCATGAAATCCACGCCAGTGGGAGTCCTGGATGGTGCAGGGCTGTTCGTGGCGCTCCGGGACGACGGTGTCCGTGCGGAAAGGTTAGCCAGAATGCTCGCTGATGAGGGGCCGGCCGCCGTCCGCCGCGCAGTACTGCTTCGTCCGCCAAACGCTGAAGGGAGGGGTCGTTCCTCAGGCCTCCCGGCGACTCCAAATTGGCCTGTCCAGGTGGGAGTCCCAATGGGAACAGACCGTGCTGCTTCACCAGCTCGCCGCAGCTCCTCGGCAGCCTCGGCAGCTACCCGCTTCGCCTCCGCCTCGATGATTTTGGGGTCTGCTCGGACAACCCGTTTGCCGTTGACGATCTGATCGTGCTCCAGAGCTGAGTGTACGCCAGAGCGAGCAAAAATGCCTTCCATAATGCGTGATTCTGAATTAACGCCTCCAGCCCCTTTCTCCTGATCGCTGGGCTGCTCCGACTCGCCCTGATATTTCTCCATGGATGAGACACCCACTACTTTGCTGATGTCGTTCTTTTCGGCTTGCATGTCAGATGAGGCGTCCTCGGGTTTGGAAGGTTGTTGAGTGTTGCCGTCACCGTCTCCCTGGAATGTAACCTGAGCTTCTTGGAAGAGCCTGCTCGTCTCCGTGGCACCTGGCTTCTCATCGCCGAGCGCGAATAGGTCATACAAATCGCTCAACTGAAAAGAGGTCTGGCGCTGTTTCGGGTCTCTGAGAATCTTATTGGTAAGAAACTGTTTGAAGATCTGTCGATGATATATCTTCTCCTCAATTGTTCCAGCGGTCATTAAGCGGTAGACGCTGACGTCGCGCTTCTGACCCAGTCGCCATGCTCGCTCTCGGGCCTGCATGTCTGTCGATGGGTTCCAATCTGGATCGTAGATGATGACTCTATCCGCACCCGTAAGATTCACGCCCAGCCCTCCAACCTTTGTCGTGAGTAGGAAGACATGTATATTCGGGTCATTATTAAACTCATCAACCATGGTTTGCCGATTCTGTATGGGCGTGGTGCCGTCCATGCGCCGATAGTTGAACCCAGACAGTGACCTGACGAACTTCTCAAGAATATCCAGCATGATTCGATGCTGGGCAAAAAGTAGGGTTTTATGGCCGGTATCTCTCCACAACTCCAATAGAGATTTGACAACCTGCATCTTGCCAGACTTGTTCGCATTTCCATAGCCCGACTGGTGCGATTGCAGTTTATGATTCTGTAAATCAGGGTGATTGCATATTTTGCGCAGTATATCAACTCCATAGAGAATCTGCCTGCGTCCCTTGAGGATGGAGTCCATCTCTTCAGATTTCAAGAATGATTCATATGCCATCCTCTGTGGCTTGGTCAACTTGCAAAAGAGCACCTGCTCGGTCTTTTTGGGCAAATCCGCAGCCACATCGATCTTGAAGCGCTGCAGAAGATATGGGCTGATGGCGTCCTTGAGCGTCTCTGCACACTTGGCAGCTGTCTGCACTTGCAGATTAGAAGCATTCGCATATCCGCCTTGCCGGATAGGGAATTCGAATTGGTTCCGAAAGTTCACTAACGTTCCAAGGCGCATTGGGAACACAAAATCGAAAAGCGACCAAAGCTCAGTCAAGTTATTCTGCATCGGGGTACCTGAGAGGATGATCCTGTGCGGAGTCCGAAGCTCCTTGCAATGGATGGTAATAGAAGTGTTCGGGTTTCGAATCTTATGGCCTTCATCAAGAATTGCACAACCCCATTCCACCGGAATCAGAAAATGAGAGTATGTTTGTAATCCAGAATAGGTAGTGACGAGAACGTGGCCTTCTTCCACCACACGCTTAACAACCTTCCTTGCTGCCTTCTGGTTACTGGTGAATCCCCGCGAACTAGAAGAATAGGTCTGAGATAGGAGAGCATCCTCTCTGCTGCTCTCGCTCCGGATATTGACCATGCCACTCCCGGACGTGTGCAAGATGGAAACACGAAAAGGTGGCCACCAGCGATGGAATTCGTTGACCCACTGCTTCATAACTGTAGCAGGGCATACCACAATCACAGGCCCGTCCAGTTTCTTGCTGTAATGCAGTCCAGCTAGGAAAGCTATTGTTTGAATCGTTTTCCCCAACCCCATCTCGTCACCGATGATCCCTCCCACTTTCTGCTGGTATAGCTCCCATAGCCATTGCACCCCGGTTTTTTGGTAGTCAAACAAGTAAGGATTGAGATCCCCAGGTAAGCGATATCCATTGTCATACGACACATCTGGTACCGTAGGATGAGGCAGGAACCATTCATCCTCTTCGGTCGAGGCCTGCTCATCAATGGTATTCCCATGCTCTTCCTTTGCTTGCAGCGCCTTAGAAGCACGCTTTCGAGCGGCGCTTCTCCGACTCACCCAGCTCTGCAGTCTCGATTGATAAAGTCTCTCGTCGCCGTCGTCCAATCCGCTGAAATCTTCCATTTCATCTCCAGGTTTCTTCACTTTTTTGTGAGCTACAGGTCGCTCTGGCTTTCCGTCAGGGAAAAATTCTTCTTCGTCCTCCAGCAATGATTCTTGTTCTTCAGATGCCACATAATCTGCCGACTCGTCATTATCTTCAGAAAGCTCATTCTCTCCATCTGCTGCCATGGAATCAGACTCCTCTTGCTTGATAGCCGCCTTCTTCCGGCGTGCACCGCCCTCCAGCTTTCGTCTCTTGCTTGGTCGGGTTTGTGCGATACTTGTATCGGTACTCTCATCGTCAAAGTCCAACCCGGGTCGGACGAGATTCCTGTGTGAAACAGCTGAGCGATCTTTCAGTTGCTCTAACGCCTCGTCCTCGTCACGTTCATCCTCGGCATCAATCAGAGCGTCATGAAGGCTGGCAAGAGGACCCCCATTCGGACCTGCGCCCATCCTAGAAAAAGGCGTTATCTTCCCGGTTCGGATGAGATAATCTCTCCGAGATTCATTTGGCAAGCGCCCTGTCCCGGTTGCCTGAGTACCTGCTTCGAGACCCTCATGCCTGTCGTCAATACGTTGTTGGATTTCTTTCAAGTCATTCTCTAGCGAGGCGTTGCGAGATTCTAGATTGCTCAACTCGTTCTCTAAACGGACTCGAGCAGACGTGCCAACTGGCTGCGACAGACGCTGATGGAGTTTCAGAATCTGGGCCTCGAGTTTCCTAACAATTCAGGTATCAGCATCCGAGCCTAGACGTCAGTTTATGGCAGAAAGCATACTCTTTTTCGAGGGTGGTCTTCTCCAGCCTCTTCTTGTCTCGTTCGTCGGCTTGCTCCATGAGCAACCTGTCGGCCTGGCAGAGTCAGACTATAAGCACTTCATATCAGGAGGATTGGGCCTGGTACCTGACGAGATATGTCCCTTTCAAGGTCATCCTGATCGCGTATATCTGCCTGGAGCTCTCGTAGACGGCTTACTTCGTCGGTCACTGCAGACGGATCCTCTTGCTGCTTTGAGTCAGGCGCTGTCGCCATCTCAGCGGTATTCGAGGGATTTAATCCCTCGGTCCTCTGAGGGGCCTCGACCACTTCAATTTCAGCGGAGCCATCCCCCTCGTTCTTCACGCTGTGATCCATGACTGAAGCACGACAGAACTGCCCAGGATGACTATTCAGACAATCCAACAGCTGTTACGCTCTCCAGATCAACAGGTTCACTCAACAAATAGTAAGCTTTCGCGATGACGGAGCAGTGCAGCTCAGAAATACACCACCGTCATTTCTGTAACGGGTGGCGCTGTCAAGGAACTATGAGCGATATCCAGGCGGCGACGGACTTGACCTCAGTCAAGCGCGGCGCTCAGTACGATCCGAGTCCAAAACAACTTTCTCATATGCGAATATCACAAGAGAATCCAGAAGGCTAACGGAAGACGAAGGCTCGTCTAATATGATGATCGCAGGAGCCGAACACGAAAAGCGTCGCTGTATCCTCTCAGAGGTATTTGCGGCAGAAAGATTTCGCCCACTGCCGCCTAGGCTGACCGCCTTCAGTGCACGTTCCATCGGTCACGTCAGTCTCTTGAGCCTTGGCCCAGTTTCCTCTTCAGCCAGATTTGGGCATCGGTAGTACCTCTCTACCTTATGAGCAGAGTACAGTAGTGACATGGTTCCAGCTCCTATTCAGAGGCAATCGTAATGAAGGACGATCATTTGCGAGACCACTCCTAAATCCACTTTCCTTGTCTAAACATTCGAGCTGTACAACGAACTCATGAAGCCGTCCGCCTTACGGAGTAGGTTCAGCTAATTCCTGCAAGCGGCGAAAACAACCATAATCCATGGAAGTGCCCAACAAGGCATCATTATTTTCTAGGCTACGGAGTAGATGGTTGCAGGAATGACTTCAGTTCCCTGAACAGGCCAACTTTATGAATGGGAGGTCCTAGTAGACCAATCCTTTTTCACAAGTCTTGCCAAATAGGTTTGAGCTTTGATGTTCTTCTCAAGGGATGACTTACCGGTGTCAAAGAGGCTGGCTACTTGCGCCGGATGAGAGGAGGCAGGCAACAATTGTTATTTGCCTTGCCCTGGATTCTCAGAAAATAACAATTGTAAATCTCAGAATTCAGGAGCAATGGTAGATACGCCATACTCGTTCACTGTAGAAATAGAAATACCGAGTCGATGAAAAGTCGTCGATCGATCATCGTGAGATCAGCAAGCTCTCATTCCCTCTCTTTTTTGCCTTTCCCGGCGAAACCCAGAGCCCAATCGCAGCCTGAGGCAGACGCAACACTCCCCTCGAGATTGAGGCATCATCTATCTCCACCTCCACGACCTTCGCCTTCTTCCTCTCTTTCTAAAACCCCTCCGCAATACTTAGTCTACTTCCTGCTCAAGCAATTCCACAGCGGCCATTCGGACTGGAATTGTTTCCAGATCCTTCACAGTCTTTCTTCTTGACTGTGTACTTCCGCTCTGGAATCTACCACACATCCTCCCGTGCTCCAGTTATTTACTGCATCCCCTTCCGCTTGTCAGTCAGCTGGCTGCACCGATAGATATTGGCAGCCCGTCGCACCCGGCCCCCGTCACTGAGTCTGCGACCACCCTCGGTAGACAGGACGCCCGGTGGCTATCAATAAACCCTCACCACCGGATTGATCAGTTGTTCGGATAATGAAGCACTGTATAACTTACGTCTAACGCCAAATATTCCGAGCCGCCTCGTCGTCTCCGCCTGGTCGCGCTACGTGTGTCTGCCGCCCCCACTGCTCTCCATCCCCTCGATCGCAGTGCATGTGCGCTGTCGACGGCGACAGACGATCGTCCATCCTTGATCGTCAACTCCAGCTTGCGTTCTTCGAGATATTGTGAGGGGTGGTCTCCCGAAGAGATGGGTTCTCAGTGGCAGCCGTACCAGGATCCCTTGATGGGACGTCCTGCGCAGTTCAACAATGGGTTGGCGTCTACTCCACAACAATTAGGCCCCAAGTATGGTGGTCAGCTGCAACAGTCTCAGCCGCCCGTGGGATATACCTATGAAGCCTTCCAAACGCCCGGAACAGCAGCGAAACCTCCTTCGGCCGGCGCAAACTCCAAATCGGTATCTATGGCGTCGTCACCAGCCGCAACGCCACGTAGCCGCGATTATGTCACCGATGCCGATACCACCATGGAGGATGCGGACCCGTACAACAGGGCGAAGTACTCTGCGCGACCGAATCATCATAGTCGACCATCGTCTCAATTCTTCTCTCCTGAGGAGTCCTCGGCTGCCCGAAGGTACTCCCCGATGAATGTTCTGTCGCCGTCCTTGTCTTACAATACTAGTCCTGGAAAGTCTCAGAACTCATATGCTTTTCCACCCGGGCCAAACAACTCTCGCCGGTCGCCGACCAGAGCTCTGAACTACTCCTCACCCCCTCAGCCATTTCAGTCGCCTCCCTGTAAGCCTTCTCATCGATAAACTTGGGAATCGCTCATGTCTAACAGTTTGGTTGTGATAGCTGTGTCGCGTCCTCCTCGGCTCCCTCCGCTGCAGCCTACCGAGATGGGCTCCGACCAATTCTACCCGCCTTCAGCAGGATCTCAAGTCAACGCTCACTTTGGACAAGATGGCAGATCGCCCCGGTCGGGATCCATGTCGGGTGCGAGCAAGCAAGCCGGTCGAGGGCCAGTGCCGAAGTTTCAAAAGATCAAGTCGGTTCAGGAGCTCCAACCCCGCATTAATGCGCAGCCTCCCTACAGACGTGCCAACCCAGAAGGTGGTTTCATTAGTGTAAGTGTTCATCGACCACCCAATTCAGTTTCTTGCTAAATGAATATATAGCCCCTTCAAGCATTAACATCTCATCTTCCGGCCACATACCGTATCTGCAATCCAAGTTTCAATTACGAGTCTTCGCGGAATCCCAGACGTGTCCTTACGAAACCAAGCAAAGGAGTCAAAAACGACGGCTATGACAATGAGGACAGCGATTATATTCTCTATGTGAACGACATTCTTGGAAGCGAAGAAGCGGGTCACAAGTGAGTCTTCTCAACCGACTCTTTCGCCGACGTTTTCAGGCCATCTGTATTGACATCTCTCTAAGGAATCGTTACCTCATCCTCGACGTGTTGGGCCAGGGGACGTTTGGTCAAGTCGTCAAGTGCCAGAATCTGAAAACCCAAGAAGTTGTTGCCGTGAAGGTCATTAAGAATAAGACTGCATACTTCAATCAAAGTATGATGGAAGTCTCGGTCTTGGACTTGGTAGGTTCCAATCGTTTGTTTGCTCGAAGTATTCTAACCTTCCTCCGTGCAGCTTAACAGCAAATACGACAAGAACGACGACCACCACTTGCTTCGTTTGAAGGATACTTTCATTCACCGGCAGCATCTCTGTCTGGTCTTTGAATTGCTCAGTGTCAACCTTTATGAATTGATCAAGCAAAACCAGTTTCGTGGTTTGAGCACGACTCTCGTCCGTGTTTTTGCCCAGCAACTTCTCAACGCGTTGAGTCTGCTAAACAAGGCGCATCTGATTCATTGTGATCTCAAGCCCGAGAACATATTGCTGAAGAAGTGAGTAGCGACTTGTGCTTGAAGAGAAGCTCCTGGACTAACGTCGGTCTCCCATAGTCTTGAGAGTCCAATTATCAAAGTCATCGATTTCGGCTCTGCTTGCGATGAGCGACAAACTGTCTACACGTATATCCAGTCAAGATTCTACCGTTCCCCCGAGGTGTTGCTTGGCTTACCGTACGTACCCTGTGTTCTTCGAACTGGCATTAAACTAACTCGAGCAGTTACTCGTCTGCAATCGATATGTGGTCTCTTGGTTGCATCGTCGTCGAGCTCTTCCTTGGTCTGCCTCTTTTCCCTGGCTCCTCCGAATACAATCAGGTCTGTCGAATTGTGGAAATGCTCGGTCTACCCCCGACGTGGATGCTTGAAATGGGCAAGCAGTCAGGTGAATTCTTTGAGAAGACCCAAGACGAGTTCGGTCGCAAGACATACCGACTGAAAAGCCTGGAACAATACTCCCGGGAACATAACACGAAAGAGCAACCGAGCAAAAAGTATTTCCAGGCTTCCACGCTTGAAGAAATCATCCGAAGCTATCCAATGCCTAGGAAGAATATGAAGCAAGCCGAGATCGAGCGAGGTTCGTTTCTCCAGACAGCTATATCTTTTCACTCGCTGACCTCTCCAGAATTGAACAATCGAGTTGCTTTCATCGACTTTGTTCGTGGACTGCTGTCAATCAACCCCCTTGAGCGATGGTCGCCCCAACAAGCCAAGCTGCACCCTTTCATTACGCAGCAGAAGTTTACAGGCCCCTTCGTGCCGCCAATGAATCTGAAATATTCCTCGCTCAACAAAACCATTCCACCTGGAATACAGCAGCAACAGCAGGCTGAGGCTGCTAGCAAACAGCGAGCGGCCCAGGCGGCACATGCACAGTCAGCGGCCCAGAATGCATACTCGATGCAGATGAATCAGTTCCATACACCCTCTCATGGCCAACCCCCGCCCATGTACAACGGCATGTTTACCGGCCATCAGCAAGGCGCCCCTCCTCCATATCCTGCCCAGCCGCCGGGCTACGGCCATCAAATGAACCTTATGCCAGGCCAGATGCCTCAATCGCAATATGCACCGTCCCAGAGCCTCTACGCTCAAGCAACCACTAGAGCTGGTCGCCAACGCGCATCCACCATGGATCATCAGGGAGGAGGAATCCCGCCAACTATTCAACGTGTTGCCAGTCACCTTGACCCGAATGCCCCCATCCGACTTCAGCCTAGCCCAGCGTATTACCCACCACCTCCTGACGGATATGTCGACAACAATGCTCAACGACGCAGGGGAAGCCGTGCAGGGGCGGGTCAACGTAACCGAGACTTCATCCGGACTCTCGAGGACGGTGTCCTTGGCGGCGACAGCTATATGAACCAGAGCCAGTGGCACTGATCAGGTAAAGATCCAAGCAGTCAGTCAATACTGGTTGTTCTTTGGAACATGAGCTTGCTACTTTCTACCGTCAACTCTGCTTTGTTCGAGCGAGGCGAGAGTGTGCTCCAGGTGCGTTTTATAATTTTAAGCGCAGAGCTACTCCAAGCTATCTTCCTACATCGTTGGAACGTACCGTGCTCGATCTTTCCTTCCGGTGCCCTTCGGTCTGCGGCGGCTCTTACGACGTCAACCAGTTTCCTCATGTCAACGCCAGCCACTGCCCCAAGTGCCTCTCCTGAGACTACTTGTTAAAGGCTACAGCTTCAGTTCGAAAAGTGGTCCAACTGGAAGGGGACGAAGTTATATTGTAACATCAAGGCCCTTCGCCGTGACGTGATAGCCTCTGAATCTAGTACGCCGGATATATTCGCCAGTCTAGAGCGTGGCTTTCCACGGTGCAGACGGCCCATTTTATTATAATCGAGCTTCCTGATCCGGTTGCTTTTGCCTTCCCTGAGCAATCTTTCCCAACGAGATCATCGTGTACCGTGCCCGGACGCTGATCATGAGTCGCATGATAGGGGATTTTGCGAAGATTGTTTCTGTCTCTCACCTCACCATCGTGTTAAATTTTTATGTTCCATTTCTCATTGCTATCTTTGTGGCAAAGCCAATTTCTATTCCCCTGTTGTCTTTTGATGTGTTCTGTCTCTGTTTCCTTCCATCGCTGCTCAACAGAGCCATTGCTATAGCTTGGATACCTAAATTTAGAAAGTCAAAGTCCGATGGATATCAGAGAAAGGACATAGTTCTCGATCCAGACTAGTGGCTGACTGTGCCCTTCTGTTCCATACTGAAGCAGTCTGTCTGCCTGGAAGATAGCTTAATCTCCTTGGTAAGAAATATACGGACGTGTCTTCTTACATTAATTCAAATTAGATTGACCATACTCCGTAACTTGCTAAGTTTGGTAATCTTTATCCATCAGTTTATGCGTTGTTATTGCAGGATCTGAGCGACAAAACAAAGTCCAGCCACTCACGCTTCGGAGCACTAAGACATCAACTCGCCGTAGTATTAGGTAGTGTCTGAATGAGTCACAGTCCAAAACGTGTTAGCTAAGGCCGCGCATGACAGCAAGTGGAGCCCAGTCCAACATGGATGGCGTCCGGGATACTTGTGCAGTCGGCTGCTGTAGTGCTTTCGACGAGCCTACTATGAGGACGTCAGGTCTGCACTTCGAAAGTCTCCCAAAATGTTGGTGTAGAACTCACGAAACCGTGAGGAGCTAAAGGTATCATTGGTTGTGAGGCTATTCAGATACAAAGACTCGCGGGGAAAGGAGGTGCAAACAGACCAAACTGCCATATACGGTTAGGTGCCGGCTCGCTTAAATTTCGTGTGTGGCTCGCGCGGCCAAACTCGCTGCGGCAAGGAACCCTCACCACAACTGAATTTGCCATCAGGCACGGGCAAACAGATCAAGAGGGCCGTTAACCCTGTCCACCACCTTATCACCCCGCGCGTCCTGTCCGGCATCAGCAGATACGGCCAGTTTTTGAACAAGTTCGCTAACCCCCTTTTGCGTCCGATAACCCCTCGAACCGCAAACATGTCGTCGCGTTTCTTTTACGGCGGTGGTAGCGACAGCGACTCCAGCTCCTCTGACGAGGAGGAGCTTTACAGCGATCGCGAGGAGGAGGAAAAGTCCGAGGAGGAAGAATCCAGCGAGGAAGAAGAGTCCGACGAGGAGGAGGAGTCCGACGAGGAAAAGGGTGCAAATAAGTTCTTGAAGGATGTTGCTTCCGACAGCGAGGAGGAGGAAGAGGAGGAGAAGGTCACGGTTGTCAAGAGTGCCAAGGATAAGAGATTGGACGAGCTTGAGAACACGATCAAGCTGATTGAGAACGCCAAGAAGATCAACGACTGGGCTGTTATCTCGACAGGTGCGTTTTGTTCCTTTCACATCCCGCTATCTATGTGGAGACGGGAATAGGGACGTGGGTTGAATGTGTGAGATGGGCTGACATGGGATAACAGAGTTCGACAAGCTGAACCGACAGGTTGCAAAGATCGCGCAATCTGGTCTGACTCCCAAGATTTACATTAAGACCGTTGCCGACCTTGAGGATTTTGTGAACGAAACTGTTGCCAAGCAGAAGTCCGGAGATAAGAAGCTGAACGCCAGCCAGGCCAAGGGCTTCAACGCTGCCAAGCAGCGTATCAAGAAGAACAACAAGGACTACACCAACCTGATCAACAAGTACCGGAAGGACAAGGAGGACTTTATGGAAAGCGACGATGAGGAGGCCACCCCCGTTGTTGCTGCTCCCCGCGTCACCAAGTTGGAGCGTATTGAGGCTCCCGCCGCTGCCATCGATGATGATGGCTTCGCAACCGTTGGCCGGGGTGGCAAGACTCTGCAGTACACTCCTGAGAGCATCCTGAAGCACCTCCGTGTGATCGTCGAGTCGCGAGGAAAGAAGAACACAGACCGCATGGAGCAGATTCGGACGATGGAGAAGCTTCTGGAGGTGGCTCAGACTCCTTATCAGCGCATCCGTGTTTACCTTACTCTCATTTCCACGCGTTTCGACCTCACATCCACGTCCAGTGCCAACTACATGGCCGTCGATCAGTGGAAGTCCGCCGAGCAGGACTTCTCGTCCCTCCTGTCGGTTTTGGAGAACAACCGTGACCACGTTGTGTCCGAAGGTGCCGAAGAATGGGAAGATGACGAGAAGCAACCTACCGTCGCCCCCGGCGAGACCCTCTACATTCCCGGTAGCATCGTGTCTTTCGCCGAGAGACTTGATGATGAGCTTACTAGATCCCTGCAACACATCGACCCCCACACCGCCGAGTACATTGAGCGTCTGAGTGATGAGAAGCTGCTGTACACCGATCTCGTTCGCGCCCAAGTCTACGTCGAAGGTTTGAACGAAGCCGAAAAGACCGATCCCAGACAGGACAGTGTCAACCGGGTGGTCATGAGACGACTGGAGCACGTCTACTTCAAGCCCTCGCAGGTCATCACAATCCTTGAAGATGCCACATGGAAGGCGCTTCCCTCAGAGCTGGATTCTAGCATTACCCCTCGGGCTAGCAGTGGCAACGTCGAGAACCTCGTTTTGTCCCTGTGCAACTATCTGTTCAAGAACAGCGATGGTATCATCAGAGCCCGCGCGATGCTGTGCCAGATTTACTTCCTTGCCCTGCATGACCAGTACTACCGCTCTCGTGATCTGATGCTCATGTCTCATCTGACTGAAAACATTTCCAACTTTGACGTCAGCACTCAGATTCTCTTCAACCGGACGTTGGTGCAAATTGGTCTTTGCGCCTTCCGCTCCGGTCTCATCTACGAAGCTCAGAATACCCTTTCTGAAGTCTGCGGCAGTGGACGTCAAAAGGAGCTTCTGGCCCAGGGTATCATTATGCAGCGCTACTCCACGGTATCCCCGGAGCAGGAGCGTCTTGAGCGTCAGCGCCAGCTGCCGTTCCACATGCACATCAACCTGGAGCTGCTCGAGTGCATCTACCTCACCTCCAGCATGTTCCTGGAAGTTCCTCTGATGGCCCAGACTTCCTCTTCTCCCGAGATGAAGCGCCGTGTCATTTCCAAGACCTTCCGCCGTATGTTGGATTACAATGAGCGCCAGGTCTTCACTGGTCCCGCGGAGAATACTCGTGACGGCGTGATTATGAGCGCCAAGTTCCTTGCCGCTGGTGACTGGAAGAAGGCTGCTGAGATGCTCAACTCGATCAAGATCTGGGATCTGATGCCCCAGCCCGACAAGATCAAGGAGATGCTTTCCCAGCAGGTCCAGGAGGAGGGCCTGAGAACCTACCTCTTCACCTACGCTCCTTTCTACGACAGCCTCTCCATCGCCACCCTCTCCAACATGTTCGAGCTTTCTGAGAAGAAGATCTCTGCCATCATCAGCCGTATGATTTCGCACGAAGAGCTGGCAGCTGCTCTGGATCAGGTGAACAACGCCATCGTTTTCCGCAAGGGCGTCGAGCTGTCGCGCCTCCAGTCCCAGATCGTCACGCTGGCCGACAAGTCCATGAACCTGCTGGAAGCCAACGAGAAGACTCTCGAGCAGCGCACCCAAGGTATGGCCAACGCCTTCCAGCGCGATCAGGGCGCCGGCGCCCGTGGTGGCCGTGGATCCGGACGCGGTGGTCAGGCCCGCGGTGGCCCCAGATTCCCCGGTGGCCAGCAAGGCCGTCGGCCCGGTGGACAGCAATTCGGCGGTGGTGCATTGGGCGGAGCTATCAAGGCTTAAAAAAGATTGTTTATAATGGCATCCTGTTTCTTTCTCTCATGGTCTAATGCTCCTTTCTGGGAATACAAATGCGTATGAAATTCTGTCTGCTTCTGTTCCATTACGGCCCCAGGTCGACGACACTTCGCTGTCGATCTATCTTCATGTTATCATCTTATGTATGCCCTATATTCATATTCTACAGATGGTTCGATGTCTAGACTGAATGAGAACAGAGAGGAAATCTTGGTTAAATGGTGTTCATCCATAGTAGATGGTCCAGTTCTATTTTGAGTAGTATGAATTGCTGTGGCCGCCTACGAGTGAGCTATATATTTCATGGGACAGGCTTTGGTGTCTATCACCCGTTCACCAGCAGACTAAATCTATATATATAAATGTTGGAGATGAGGAAATGTGAAAGCAGTTGGTTCTCTCTTCATATCATAGTGGCGCGTCCTTTGTACACATACACATATATGTCTATATCTATATCTATATGTATAGCCGCTATCGAAGCTATTCAGATACAGCATGTGCGATGCGGGACTGAGTTGCGAGCACGAGCCGGCGGGCATGCTTCACAGTATTCGCCGATATAGGGTTCTCCATTTCGAAACGATCTGCCTTTCGCCTGGAGCAACCTCGTCGGGTGAAGGGACGGTAGCCCGTGCGCCCCGGCATACTCTGTTCGGGCAGAAGCGAGGTGAGCGGCTATCCAGGCCGACGTTGCTTGACCGTCATCCGCCAGAGGAGAGTTTGTCTTCGTGATAAATGAACAGTTCCGAGTATAAGGATGTCATCCGCTGTCATCAAGGAGATTCTGGGGTGACCAGTATTCATTCTCTTCGCCCTGCGCGTCCACCCAAACTAGGCCGTCTGCTACAAGGTCATCAATGACAGTTTGTGCGCGGGCCTTTTCCCAGTTCAAGTTCAACTGCAACATAGATACGCTGACATAGCCCAGTATCTGAATTGCCTCGAGGACTGTGGCCTGATCGGTGTTCAGCTCTTTGGGGATCGAGCGGATGTATTGCTTGCTCCCTACTTGCACAATGGAGAAGCCAGACCCAAGGGGCCCGAGTGATTTCACAGCGCGGAGAACATCGTCACTGTACGTCAAAAGACAGTTAGCACAGTCCGAATAAATGGAAAAAGAGGATGAAGCCGTACTCTGTGACCTCCAAGCCGCTCCCGATGGCTTTGCCTTTGCCAACCTGTTTCCGACACTCTTCAACACCTAGCAAGCCGCCATTCTCACTCCTCGTGGATCGACAGAGCTCTACAACTCGGACCGCAACTTCAAAGTAGAAGTCATTCATATCACCGCCCATAATCTGCGTCCAGAAACTACCACTTTCCCCTCTCCGGCCACTTTTCCCTTTGACATTACTGGCTGCAAGAGGATCAACCCCGATAGCATTGCACATACGAGCAAATTCAGCTCGGAATGTCGGATTCGACTTTATCGTTGAACTATGTTCTAGTGCGAATGTGTGAAGCAATGACTGGAATACGGAAAGTTGTGTTTGGAGGGACGCAAGGTGCGCAGAGCGAAGGTTGGCGCCATGGTTGGCATAGGATTGACTGGTTTGCGTACGGTTCGCAAAGGCTCCGAGTCCGACACCTCGACGAGTCGACATTATGATTAATGGCGCTGATCTCTCCTGGGGGCATAAGTTATGCCGCGGGGTACATGTAGATGAGCCGTGAGATGTTGTCATGGCCAGATCGTTATCGGATAGGTCATGTGACTGCTTCCCGATAGATAAGGGTAACGTTTGACTAAAACGAGAAAGGAGGAAAAGCCCCATCACGCTAGCCTGACATAGGCTAGTGCGACTGATCCACCCACACAACCGATTTTGTCTTCAATTGATTTCTTCCTCGAACTTTTTCACATCCCGACAACCTTCGCCAACCGCCCAACTCGCGAATCAACGGACCGTCGCAATGGCCTCGACTGCTACGTATGATACCCTTTGATTGATTCCTATCGGCTGTTTCGCTTTGCGAGCCCGTAAGGTTTCAGTTCATAGTCGTCCTTCTCGCTGGAGATGCTGCGATCAATTTTGGTCGCTGGGCACCAGCTCGATTCTTCCCGTGGCCTTCTCTCCAACATGAGCTCTCCTCCCATTTGAACACTGGAAGCATGGAGCCTGGATGATGAATGGCCTGGGGTATTGAGGTTGAAAGCGTCGTTGCCTTCTCCTTGAAAAGCATTGTTGTGAGCTATCGTACCCTCCGACAGTCTTGAGAACAGATTGTCAGGAATCGGTGCGAACAGCGACAACATAACTTCCTGAGCGCAATGCTCGGGGTTTTGTCGGCTGAGGATAAAGCTTGCCATTCTGGCTGAAATTGTGAACGTCAGGCTGGGAATGCTGCGACTAGTAGCAAGTTCGGTTTTGTGATTTCAGTGCAATGCCATGCCTCACCGATCAAATGGATGTCGTCGAGTTTTCTTTATATCTGCCTTCAGTTGAGAATGTGGCACTATAGCTGCAATTCTTACACTCGGCGAATACTTGCTTTCGTTTGATTGCATGGACAGACTATACTGACCTCAAGCCAGCACCGTCCCCACCCAGGACCAGGTCCTTGTCCCTGAGACCCTCCTGAAGAAGCGCAAGAGCCAGGAGCAGGCTCGCGCTGTTGCCCGCGAGGAGGCCCAGAAGAAGAAGGAGGTTAGTCTTTTGCGATTTTCTTTACCTGTTTCTCAAACTATTCAATTGTGTGATGATACATTTTCCACTTACGCGACTAGACCTTCGGGTCGATGCTGTCGCTTCGTTAACCATCTTTCGGGGCTGACAATACCTTTTCCATCAATTCGCTTTGTGATATACTTGGAAAGGCATGCCGCTAACTTGCGAATTTCAGGCCAACAAGAAGAAGCGTGAGGCTATCTTCAAGCGCGCTGAGTCCTACGTCAAGGAGTACCGCGATGCTGAGCGTGAGAAGATCCGCCTTGCTCGCGTTGCTCGCCAGCAGGGTAACTTCTACGTCCCTGACGAGCCCAAGCTGGTCTTCGTTGTCCGTATCAAGGGGTATGTTTCACTCGAGCCTTCAGTTATCATACGCTGGTGCTAATATATCTGCAGTATCAACAAGATTGCTCCTCAGCCCCGCAAGATCCTGCAGCTTCTCCGTCTGGTTCAGATCAACAACGGTACCTTCATCCGCCTCACCAAGGCCACCCAGGAGATGTTGACCATCATCAACCCCTACATCGCTTACGGTTACCCCAACCTCAAGAGCGTCCGTGAGCTCATCTACAAGCGTGGTTACGGAAAGGTCAACAAGCAGCGTGTCCCTCTCACCGACAACCAGGTCATTGAGGAGTCCCTTGGAAAGTACGGCATTGTCTGCATGGAGGATCTGATCCACGAGATCTACACCGTTGGCCCCAACTTCAAGCAGGCCAACAACTTCCTCTGGCCCTTCAAGCTCTCCAACCCCACTGGTGGCTTCCGCACCCGCAAGTTCAAGCACTTCATCGAGGGTGGTGACACTGGTAACCGTGAGGAGAACATCAACGCTCTCATCAGACAGATGAACTAGATGCAATCTTATACACGGCGGTTCTCTATCCTGGGTTGTTTGGTTCACATGGGCTGTTCTCGATTAGCGTATAATGGTCTATGATTCTCGGGTACAAAAATGGAAAAGTTCGAGCAACCCATAAGCTTTAGTCATAATTCATCGTAGACTAGGCGTAGCTTTCCCTGTTTTGGCCTGCCTGGGCATAGGGACTCTGTACTACCTTGCTCTATATGTTGCGGGTCTTCTCTGCTTGGTTATCCATGCATTGCCATACAACCTGGATCGATTTCGCAACCTCGGCTTTTGGATGATGTATTTTCCAACATCAGACTGAACATATTTTGGCTAAAATTGAAAAGTCCTAGGCAACTCATAGTGGATTCTCATATCAAGGCCTTTATCAAATGTCCTATAGACAGTTGTGCGTATGCCGAGTATGCAAATTTTTTGCGATCATATATATATATATATATATTTCTCGCTTCCTCAGTCATCCTTGCGAGAGCGATGACACTCAATCTACGTACAAGATTCCGATACCATAGCCGACTAATCAAATCTCAATGGCTTCTTGAACCCTCCTCTCCTTATTGACAATCAGACGGAGCTGTCTGCCTTGCCAGTTGGTGTCTGTTGAGTTCGACGCAGGCTTGAAGGCACCTTCTCGAAGTGCCTCAGTGAAGAGTTCATAAGACGGGTAATCTGCCATATATTAGCCGACGATCGTCCGCCAATTCCATTCACGTACAGCCGTCAACAAAGTGAGACACCTGTTCCTCAGTCATGCCGGTTCCTTTGGTTGCACGCAGTGTTCTCTCCTGTTCCTGTCTCCAGTCATAGACAAAATGGAGGTCTTGCGCGTCGCTTGGAGATCTTTAGCAAGAGGATATTAAGATGATATCGAGTGAAGAAGGTGGAACTCACATATGGACCAATGCGTCCAGTCGACTGCACTCGAACGGTTAGCATCAGCTTCTAGGGCGACCAAGAGGGCAAGGACACGAACTCGGTCAATACATCATACTTCCTCAAGGCATCATTGACGGCCTTGACATCTTCAAACTTCACATGGCCTAAGCGGCCATTATAATTACCCTGCCCTTTCCGGCGGACTGCAGCCTCCCACTTCTCCCTGAGGACTTCATCATCCAGGGCGCGGAAGCCAACGCACCAGCCTTCGAAGATAACCGCTTTGATTTTCTCTTGTCCGTCGCCGTTGACCGTCTCCCATTGACTCTCGGGTACACGATCGCCCTGTCCTGAATAAGCGGACTTGTCATATTGCGGGATGGCGGTAGGACGGCCGGCACGGAGAGACTCGAAGACTTTTTCGGCTAAAGGGAGATCGTGTGTTGCCGGTTGGCCGCGATGCTGGAGAAGAGGATTGGAAGGAAATGTTTTGGCTAGTGTCTGTTGTTGCTCGTGGGTGAGGTAGAAATCATCCAGAGAAACCGTGACGACCGGGAGGGAATATGGAGGTGCTCGAAGGGTCGATTGAAGGGTTGAGACCTGGTATTTCGCTCTAGCTCAGTATACAAATCATGATTGGGGGGATTCGAGCAGCTCACCAGCACAGTCTTGCCCGCTCCCTGGACACCGTTGAGTCCCAGGAAGAATGGCGGGGTATTGTTTGGGTCATTCCCATATCGTGCCTGGTGGGCTTCCAGCCGCTTCAGCAGGAATGGGATGCAGTATTGCGATTTATCGTCGATGATTTCAGGCATTTTGCAACACTCTGATGATCTAGATACTGTGGTTGTCTTCTATGACTACTCCGGTATCGTGATGCTATATATTGTTTGTTCTCTCGGACGAGAGCCGACCGAAATCTGGGGTAGTCGAACTTCCCCGACGGGATAAGATTTGTGCCTGAATGACTTCCCGCATCTGAGCAAAGTCATGAAGAAATCTCTTTTGGGCCTTTCTTCAGGAGTTGACCATACTCCCTGTCGATATCATTTCGACGACCAGTAGTTATACAAAACATCAGTTGTTACCACCCCGCGTGTCCCACGTGACAATGACGTCCAGACACATGCTCGATGAGTCAGCCGATGGTCACTCTAAGCTCTTCTGCCACTAAGATCGCAAGGAAATAGACTGGTCCATGCTTGAAGAATGAGGCAAGGGTAGAAAACGAGCATTGAGCATGTGGAAGAGGCCGCAGCAGCTGGTAGAAAATAGAAAGACGACAAACGTCTCATGACTCGAGCATCGGCATGTGAAAACGCATCATCTGCCTAGCCAAATACGCTTGGCGTCTGGCAGCGGAACCTCCGAGCTTCATTTGGAAGATACCGAGGTTCCTTTGGAGCTTGCCGAGCGCTGCGACCGTCTTCATCTTTATCCACCTCACTTCTTCCCCCAGATTCAGTTCCGGTTTCCTACGGTATCCCCGGCTCCCCAGAATTTCTTCCTTTTAAACTTCACTCAGCATCCTCCCAACGAATCGTCTTTTGAGTCCTTTATTCCCTTTCTTCTCTCCTCCTTTGAACAGAACTGTGTGCTGAGTGCACCACCTTATTCGACATTCCTGATACCCTCACTTTCCTTTCCTCTTAAATCCATCCAGTATGTCTGAGCTGCGCTTTGACAACCAGACTGTCGTTGTTACAGGAGCTGGTGGTGGCCTTGGAAAGGCCTACGCTACCTTCTTCGCTTCCAGAGGTGCCAATGTCGTTGTAAACGATCTGGGTGTTTCCCACTCCGGTGAGGGGGCCTCATCAAAGGTACGACGGATCATCTATCGAAACGGTGGTTGTATGAAAGCTACTAACTCAATTTCAACGTAGGCTGCCGATGTAGTAGTTGAGGAGATTCGAGCAGCTGGCGGCAAGGCAGTAGCCAACTACGACAGCGTTGAGAACGGTGAAGCCATCATTGAGACAGCCATCAAGAACTTCGGCCGGATCGATGTTCTTATCAACAATGCTGGTATCCTCCGTGATGTCAGCTTCAAGAACATGAAGGATCAGGATTGGGATCTGATCAACAAAGTTCACACCTACGGTGCATATAAGGTTAGCCTAGCAATCGTCAAGTTCGTTCTGTTTGCCAGGGTATTGACCGTGATTTTCCTGCTCAGTGCGCAAGAGCAGCATGGCCACACTTCCGGAAACAGAAGTATGGTCGTGTCATCAACACTGCTTCGGCAGCCGGTCTCTTCGGCAACTTCGGCCAGGCGAACTACTCTGGTGAGTTGCTTGTCACTCGAGACTATTGTCACTGAAGCTAATAAATCGGAAGCCGCCAAGCTCGGCCAGGTCGGTTTCACTGAGACCCTTGCGAAGGAGGGTGCCAAGTACAACATCATTGCCAACGTTATCGCTCCCATCGGTATGCTTGTTAGAAGGATCCTATATACTTTTTCAGCCCGGTGTCTGACTTGCAACAGCTGCCAGCCGCATGACCGCTACAATCATGCCTCCTGAGGTTCTGGAGAACCTCAAGCCGGACTGGGTTGTTCCCCTTGTCGCTGTTCTGGTCCACCCCTCGAATACCACTGAGAGTGGCTCAATCTTCGAGGTTGGCGGTGGTCATATGGCCAAGCTCCGGTGGGAGCGTGCCAAGGGTGCCTTGTTGAAGACCGACGCTTCCCTGACTCCCGGAGCCATTGCAAGAAAGTGGAAGGATGTCTACGACTACTCTCAGCCTGAGTATCCTACCGGCCCTGCCGACTTCATGACCCTTTTGGAGAATGGCATGAAGACTCCCAGCGCTCCCGCTGGCCAAGAGCCTGATCTGAAGGGCAAGGTTGCCCTCGTTACTGGTGGTGGTAATGGGTGCGTATGACCTGGTTTTTTTTGATTGTTAAGGAACATACACTGATTTCTCCAGTCTGGGCCGCTCGTACTGTCTTCTGTTCGCTAAGCTCGGTGCCTCCGTGGTCGTTAACGATCTGGTCGATCCCGAACCTGTCGTCCAGGAGATCAAGAAGATGGGTGGAAAGGCCGTTGGCAACAAGGCCTCCTGCGAGGATGGTGACGCTGTCGTCAAGACTGCCATTGATGCTTTCGGTCGCATTGACATCTTGGTCAACAACGCCGGTATCCTTCGTGACAAGGCTTTCACCAACATGAACGATGATCTGTGGAACGCTGTTATCAACGTTCATCTGCGTGGTACCTATAAGGTGACCAAGGCCGCCTGGCCCTATATGCTTAAGCAGAAGTACGGTCGTATTGTCAACACAGCTAGCACCAGCGGTATCTACGGAAACTTTGGACAGGCCAACTATGCTGCCGCGGTAAGACCTTCCGTCTGATCGTTTTGACTGAAAGCGTATGGGCTTGCTAATCCTAGTCTAGAAATTGGGTATCCTTGGTCTCTCCCGCGCTCTCGCCATTGAAGGCGCCAAGTACAACATCAAGGTCAACACCATTGCGCCCAACGCAGGCACCAACATGACCCGTACCATTATGCCCGAGGAGATGGTTCAGGCCTTCAAGCCCGACTATGTTGCTCCGATGGTTGCCCTTCTCTGCTCTGACATGTGCCCGGAGCCCAGCAGCAAGGGTCTTTACGAGTGTGGCAGTGGATGGTTCTCCAGTACTCGCTGGCAGCGCTCTGGCGGCCACGGATTCCCTGTGGACGTGAAGCTGACACCTGAGGCTGTTCTCAAGAACTGGAAGCAGATCACGGACTTCGATGATGGTCGTGCTGACCACCCCGAGGACAGCCAGGCTGGTACCGAGAAGGTGATGGCCAACATGTCCAACCGCAGTGGTGGTGAAGGTGGCAACGACATCCTGGCCAACATTGAGAAGGCCAAGCAGGCCACTACTGAGGGCACCGCTTTCGACTACGTTGACCGCGACGTCATCCTCTATAACCTCAGCGTTGGTGCCAAGCGCACTGATCTTCCTCTGGTGTATGAGAACAATGAACACTTCCAGGCTCTCCCCACTTTCGGTGTGATCCCCTGGTTCAACACTGCCACCCCCTGGAACATGGACGACATCGTGGCCAACTTCTCTCCCATGATGCTGCTGCACGGTGAGCAGTACATGGAAGTTCGCAAGTTCCCCATCCCTACCGAGGCCAAGACCTTGACATACCCCAAGCTCATCGACGTGGTCGACAAGGGTAAGGCCGCTCTCGTTGTTGCTGGATACACCACCAAGGATGCCAAGACCGGAGAGGAGCTATTCTACAACGAGTCTACCGTCTTTATCCGTGGCAGCGGTGGCTTCGGTGGTTCGCCCAAGCCCACTGCCAACCGCCCCAAGGGCGCCACGGCTGCTTACAACCCTCCCAAGCGCCAGCCTGATGTTGTGATCGAGGAGAAGACCTCTGAGGACCAGGCTGCTCTGTACCGTCTCAACGGTGACCGCAACCCTCTGCACATTGATCCCGAGTTCAGCAAGGTCGGTGGCTTCAAGACTCCTATCCTACACGGACTGTGCTCGCTGGGTATCTCTGGCAAGCACGTCTTCAACAAGTTCGGTGCTTTCAAGAGCCTGAAGGTTCGCTTCGCCGGTGTCGTGCTGCCCGGTCAGACCCTGAAAACGGAGATGTGGAAGGAAGGAAACACAGTCGTCTTCCAGACCACTGTTGTGGAGACCGGCAAGCCCGCCATCCTGGGCGCTGGAGCTGAGTTGTTGGAGGGAGCCAAGGCCAAATTGTAAGATAAAAGCATACTGGGTTAATATGGTCTATGAGCTTTTGTATATGAATCATGATTTTCTGCCAACAGAAGCAATGCATTGATGTCTTGTTCACTGTCTGCTAAGCTTAAACTTGTAAGCGATCGTACAATACTTTTGAACATTGCAAGTCTATTATGGTGTTGAAACAGAGACTATTAGTGACTTGATATTGCGTAGTCTTTTCGAGAGTGAGTGATTACTTGCTGATAGTTGTAACTTGTTGGT
Source organism: Aspergillus lentulus (assembly GCF_010724455.1). Next base: position 124,768 of record NW_022983889.1, on the reverse strand, counting down.
GACAGGACGCCTAACGCCTCGATTTCATGGTTATGTAACCTGCCCCATCAGCACCGAGGACCACACCTCAACGTGACACTCACTCCCCCCCAACCAGCACATCAACCATCAAGTACGGAGGCCACGGATCCTAACACCGCTAGTCAGTTGAGGTGAATCCGAATTGAGTCTCATCTGCACAACGATCATGTAGCGGAGTTTCCGTCGTTGCCACGATGGTGCTCTCGCTACCTGTTCCAAGCTTCTCTAGATCCACCACGGCCTCCCCCGCGCTCCGGTCCAGCAACAGCAGCAGCAGCGGCAGCAATAGCAACAATCAATCCACAACCCTTAGCGAAGCCCTCCGAAACAACCCGTTTGGGAATACCTCTCGATCGCGTGCCATCGCAGCCTTGACGTCGAGCAGCCAAGCCGAGAACGCGAAGCAGGAGCAGGAAGAGCTCAACAATGCGCTGGAAACGCTAGCCCGGATCTTCCCAGACGTGAAGATCGAGGTCTTCCGCGAACTGCTCGTGCGGTTTGATGGGCAGAGCAGGCTCCAGGTGTGCGTGGAGCAGCTTCTCCGGCATAAGAATGAATGGGTGGCTGGGCGGTGGAACGTCTCGACGGGGACCGGAGGCGGAGCAGATGATGGTGATGTTTCACGAGAACACGATGAGCGTGTGGTGCCGCCCGAGGAACGGTTCCGGAGCGACGAGTACAAGGCTTCTGTGAAGTGTGTGCTTGCGAAGGAGTTCAGCGGGCTGAGCAGGAGTACGGTGGAGGCGGTGCTGGCCGAGGCGAACTTTTGCTACATGCGGGCGCGGCCGACGCTGAAGGAGCTGTCGAGGCGGACGTGGCGAGCGACGCTCAATAATATTTTTCCTTCGTTTAAACGCAAGAAGGACAAGGACGAGCATCCTCTGGTGGTATGGCAGCGGCGTGCGGATGGGGAGCTGGTGCCTAGGCTGAAGGAGACGGGATGCGTCGAGCTGGATAGGGAGTTATACGAAGCTCTGCTTGCGCCTTTGCTGCGAGTGAGGAGAGAGGAACAGGAAGAGAAAGACTTCAAGTTGGCCGAGGAGCTCAATGAGCGCGAAGCACAGGCGGTTGATGCGCTGTATGAGTGTGAGTGCTGTCTGGCAGACGTGACTTTTGAACAAATCTCTACTTGCTCGGTCGACTCCCACATCATTTGTTATAGCTGCATACAGAGAACTGTCCATGAGGCTCTATTTGGACAAGGATGGGGAAAGTCGGTGGACGTGGAGAGATCGACTTTGAAGTGTATCGCGCCAATTGCCCACGGTAGCTGCGAGGGCAGCTTGGATCCCGAGACCGTTAAGCGAGCTATAATCATGGAAAAGGCTGGCCTCGAGACCTACTGCAAATTCGAGACTCGGCTGGCTTCGGAGTCTCTGATGAAGTCGCAGTTGAAACTTGTCCGCTGTCCGTTCTGCTCTTACGCCGAGGTTGATCCTGTTTACCATCCTTCTGCCAAAGGAATTGCCTGGCACTTTCGTCGTGATGGGCTCTTGTCTACGATCTTGATGACTGTTATACTACTCGATATGGTACCTTTGCTCGCCATCCCGCTGATAATTCTATATCTACTGGATCCTACGGCTGTGCCGACTGTCCTCAAGAATTCGCTTCTTAATCTGTGTCTCAAGGTTCGTCCGAAAAGATTCACATGTGCCAATCCTCTGTGTCGTCGCGTCAGTTGCGTCACCTGCCAGAAACCGTGGCGTGATCCTCACATCTGTCATGAGCCCCTGTTGCTCGACCTTCGGGCTACTGTTGAGGCCGCGCGCACAGCTGCGGTGAAACGTACATGTCCTCGGTGCGGCTTATCCTTTGTCAAGTCATCCGGCTGCAACAAATTGACCTGCGTCTGCGGTTATTCCATGTGTTATCTCTGCCGCAAAGCCATTGGGTCGTCACTTCCAGCAGCAGGGCAAGCCCGAGTTCCTCGCCTTGTAGCTGGCATCTTCAACCAAGAGAACATCGCACCGGCTGGGCAAGATCCTGTCGACAATGACCGCGATGGCCTCGATGGAGAAGATGCGGAGGAAGGCTACAAGCACTTCTGCGAGCACTTCCGTATCAATCCGGGATCGAGATGTACTGAATGCAACAAATGCGATCTGTACCAGGCCGAAGACGAGGAGGCTGTTGCGCGCCGAGCAGGCGAGCGAGCAGAACGTGAGTGGCGCGCTCGGCAGGGCGCCTCGGCCGCTGGGGTTGCGGTTGGGGCTCTCCAAGTCAACAACGATTTTTCAGCAGACACCCACAGGAAATCCTGGGTGCTCCCGTTGCATCAGGGCAAGGGCTGGGGATACTGGCTCAACGAGGTGTGGCATGACGGGCAGTGGAAGCTGGAAGGACAGGCTTTGGTGGATTGGGTGGTGGAGCAGGTGGTTGTTATTGATGAGATATGATTTTCAGCCTTGTTGCGTCTGCCTACTATTACATCTGGTGGGCGTTGGATTGTTTCGTTCAGCCTGGGGCATAGGCATGGACATGGGCATAGGTACACAAAAGGAAGTTGGGCCAGATTGTTTTGGATTTGACGACGTGACGACTACTCTTACCTGGATACCTTTTTCCTCCTGACTGAATTAATAATGGAAGTCTGATTTTTCTAGTTTACCACTCTATCACCCCTAAACCACGGTCCAATTAACCGAGACCGGACATCTAGCAAGCGTTCTTCTCATCGTTCGCACCGGCCACCCTCTTCTTCGCCTCCTCTTTCAATTTTGCATCGTCGGCTCTATTCAATTCGACCTGCGGCATCAGCGCAAACGCCAAACAGAACGCAAATGCCGCCAATGCGCCCCCGATCACGAAAATGATCCTGAAGCCACGCTTATACGCTGGTATGACCAAGGCACGCACGCGCTCTGCTTCGTCGGCCGATAGACCCGAGAGATAATTCTGCGGACTGGACAGGAAGGATCTTGTTTCTGAAGCCGTGAATCCAAGACTGGAGATCGAGGAGGAGAGGATGTTGTTTCTGCATATGTTAGTGGTGGTTGCGTTGGTGGATGTGGATGGCATGGCATGGCATGGCATGGCATCTTACATGATTGTTCCAGCTACGGCTAGACCGAGTGTGCCGCCTAGGTTTCTGACGAAGCTGTGCGAGTCAGTGTGATTTCTTGGTTATAGGTGGAAAGGGAGGAGATACTTCCGGAAGGAGGTTACGACGGCCATGTCGCGGCGTTCGACGCCTGCTTGGATCGCGATGAGGGCTCTGAATGATCATTAGTTAGGCAGTAACAATGGGGTGCAGGAAGCGTACGGCTGCAGGGTGTTACCCACACCCACACCAGTCAATATCCCATAGCCGATCTGCTTCCCCAGACCGGACGATTGGTCCAGTGTCGAGAAGAGACCTAGTCCGACAGCCCAGATCATCCAGCCGAAGAGGATGCATTCCCTGTACCGGCCTACCCAGTGGACGACCAGCCCGGAGGCGGTACTACTGACGGCTAACGTTCATTAGCTGAGGTAATCTGTGTATAAGGAGATAGGAGGGGGGGGGGGAGACATACTCTGCAGCAGTGTGATGGGCAGCAACATCGCACCGGCCTTGACGGTCGAATATCCAAAGACTAGCTGGTAGAAGGTCGGAATATAGTACACCTGGACCAGGAAATTCCACCCGTTGACGAACATGGTCAGACACGCGCCGTTGACGATCCGCGAGCGGAAGATATGCATGGGGACAAGCGGGAAGACGGCCCCCTTCCACTGCCAGAGCACGAACGCCACGCAGACGGCCACGCCCACGACGAGGGTAGCAACCACATGCGCCGAGTCCCAGGCATACTCGCCTCCGCCCCAGTTCAGACCTAGCAGCAGCACGGCCGTCCCGCCGAGGGCCAGCGCCGCGCCGACGAAATCCACCGCCGCAAGCTTCACCTTCCACGCGCCCGTGACCTTGCGCAGGGGCATGAAGAAGAACACGCACAGCGTCGTGAGCACCGTGAGCGGGAGATTCAGCCGGAAGATCCACCGCCAGGACTCCTTCTCGACCGATGCGGACGCGAGCGCACCTCCGATCACGGGGCCAATGCCGTTTGCGATCGCGACCACCGCGCCGAGAATACCCTGGTATTTACCCCTCTCGCGCAGCGGGACCACATCACTGACGATCATCTGGGCGACGGTCATGAGGCCGCCGCCGCCGATGCCGGTGAAGGCGCGGAAGATGATGAGCTGGGTGGCTGTTTGGGCGAGGGAGGCGGCCAGCGAGCCGAAGAAGAAGATGGCGAGGCCGGTGAAGAGGACGTATTTGCGGGACCAGATGTCGGAGAGGCGGCCATAGAGCAGCTGAAAGCAGGTTGATGTACTGCAGTCGTTAGCAGGATGCACTCTCATGATATGATGATTCAACGTACACGAAATAGGCGCCGGAGATCCAGGACGTCTGGTCGCTGGCGTTCAGGGCGTTGCCGACGATGGACAAACTGGCCGCAAGGGTCGTCTGGTCCATCAAGGCGACGAGGTCGACCGTCGAGCATGCCAGGAAGATCTGCTTCTCTCAGTTTTCTGGCTCATATTGTCGGTGATGATGACTCACTGTGATGATGGTACTCCTAGGGACATAGTTTGTCTGCTCGTTGAAGACATGTTGCCCTGCTGCTTTGGTCTCTGTACCTTCTGTCACCTCTACAACTGTTCCAGAGGAGCTCGGGGGGCTTGACTCCTGCTGTTGACTGATCAGCGCGTCTGGCATCGTGCTTTGCTCCGTCTCTAGTCAACTAGGAAGCTGATCGTGACGGCTACAGCGGGAATGGGAATTGGGGGTTTAAGGTTGGAATGCACCACGAGGGCGACGATGATCTGACTCGTGCACTGCAGAGCCCAATGACCTGATTATCTCCGAGTACCCGTGGGTCATTCCATCTGATGAGAAAATGCAACCGCCGTGATTGATAATGATACAAAGCGGGTCTGCAGACGATCTGCAGCATCCAGACGCCATCTCGCACTAAACAGGAAAATGTGCGCAAAAACACTCACCAAGGTCCCCGTGCGTGCCTTTAATTAATTACTCTATTTGATAGTAGGTAGGTTCATTCGTCTGCAGAAACACCGTGCCCATTTAATTCATTGTCTTCATTGGAGGCAATTGCCGTCCGAATTCCTCAGGACCTTGGAGGTGCCAACACTCAGAAACGGGTCTGTTGCCTACTCTACACTACGAATCATGGAAGTTGGCATTGAATGCTGTAGTAGAATCACTGTCGATCATTCGTCTACGGCCTCCAGGTACTCGTTCTCGGAGTCTATCACAGTAATTGTAGGCGAACATCCGCCTCCAAGGTAGTCTGGGCATTCCCCGAGGGAGAAACCTGCAGAGATTAGCCTGGCGTTTCAGAAAATAGCTCATTATAGAGCGGAATCTGCTCAGATGGATCTTCTCCTTCTGGCCGCAGTGATCCTCGGCTGGTGGGTCATTCTGCTTTCGGGCATATTGCATTTTGTCACTGCAGAAAAGGTCTGCGCGGTATAAAACCGGGGCCTCTGCATCTGCATCTGCATCTGCGTCTTATGCTTTGCTTAGCGTTTACATTCGTTGTCAGTAGCATAAGATGGCTGCAAATGAGTTGAACGTGTACCGGGGCCCTGATGCCCTCAGGAAGTACTTTGACCCCGATTGTCAGCCTCCTCTGCCCCTGGTGGAGGTTCCAGAGTACCTGAATCCGTACCATCAGGATGGCGTGCGCATCTACGCCAAAATGATGTCGATGCATCCTGCCAACAACGTCAAGGCAATGCCTGGTATGTGTCCTTTTACGAGCATTGATAGCTACCGACTAACGAACCGCAGCATTAAACATGCTCGAGAAGAAAGTCGTCCCGGGCAAAACCAAGACCATCATCGAGTATAGCTCCGGGTCAACGGTGATCTCCATGTCGATGATCGCCCGCGTCATGCACGGCATCCACGACACACGAGCCTTCCTAAGCAACAAGACCAGCGACGCCAAGCTGAAACTCATGCAGTTCTTCGGCCTGGATATCACCCTGTTCGGCGGGCCGAGTCAGCCTGAACCGTTTGACGACCGCGGCGGGATCCAGAGTGCCCGCAAGATGGGTCTGGCGTCCGACGAGGTCCTCAATCCCAACCAGTACGAGAACAATGATAACTGGGGCTCGCATGTGCGCTGGACGGGTCCGCAGATTCTCAGACAGCTCCCGGAGATCAATGTGCTCTGCGCCGGGATGGGCACGTCCGGCACCATGACCGGGCTGGGTACCTTTTTCAAGGAGAACAAGCCGTCGGTGCTGCGGCTGGGGGTGTGCACGGCGGCTGGGGACCGCGTGCCGGGCCCGCGGTCGTTGGCACTCCTGAAGCCGGTCGAGTTTCCTTGGAGAGAGGCGGTTGATGCCATCGAGGAAGTCAATTCGTACGATTCCTTCTCGTTGTCGCTGGACCTGTGCCGGGAAGGGATCGTCTGTGGGCCGTCGTCGGGCTTCAATCTACAGGGGTTGTTCCAGCTGCTGGAGAAACGCAAGCGGGCCGGGACGCTGGCTGAGCTAGCAGGACCGGATGGCTTGGTCCATTGTGTTTTTATCTGCTGCGACCTGCCCTACCAGTACATTGGCGAGTACTTTTCCAAACTGGGGGCGGAGAAATTCCATCCCATCAAAAACCAGGTAAGTCTGCCGTATCTTCTGATTGACACCATCATACTGACTGTCGCAGAATCTCAGCGCAGTCGACATCTACCGCTACGACGAGAGCTGGGAACGAAGCCCCATCGTCCTCTTCACACATTTCTACGAGACGCCCCGCTCGCTCTCCGACAGTCTTCTGCGCAACATCGAGCTCAGACCACTCTGCTGCGTGCTTGATCTGAGAACGGCGGCAGATTACTCCACATGGCATCTACCGGGATCCGTCAACATTCCCCTTCGCAGCCTCGACTCACATACTCCAAAGCCATTCGCGGACCCCAGCGTGCTGGAAGCCCAATGGCTAGAACTCGAGGCCCTTTTCAAGGCCGAGGAAGCCCTGAGCAAGCTTCGTGGCCAGCATGTCTTGGTCATTTGCTATCATGGCGATACGGCCCGGGTGGCCACCAGCGTTCTGCGAGCCAAGGGCATCGAGGCCGATAGTCTGAGAGGAGGGTATCAAGCACTGAGGGACCATGGGCTGTGGGGAGAGAACGAAGTGAGCACCTGCACTGCCAACGGTATTGGCACTAGCACAGAACATATGAAATCGTCTATTTCTATTGAGAGCGTCCCATTGCAAGTGGGTTGATGATATGTGTTGGTAATTGTTACATTAGTAGTATGACTATGACCAGGGTTTATGAGATTATGCCATGATATCATGCTTTCTTCTCCATTTTCCGTTTCCGTTTCTTCTCAAAGTTTAAGGTTGATCCATGGTGTCTGGGTCTGCAACCAACGCACGGATTCAGCGCAAATCTGCTCATAGTCATAGGCCAATTAACAGAATAGAATAAGAAAAAATAGATTAATATTATCTGAAGAGAAGAAAAAAAGAAAGATGGTCCACACTCGACGCTAACAGGCTGGAAATGTGCTCAATTGTGAGCATGCTTGGGCCAATCAGCGACCAGCATTTACAGCCCTGAAGCATTCAACGATACTAGGTCACTGAAGGTCCTTTACCTGAACTCTTATATCTGCCTCTAGTATGGTCCAGGAAGTATACTAAAGAATAGCATGACTTTGGTCAGCTGTTAGCGTTCCTTCTGCCCTGGCAGTCGCACCATCGCTATCTGCAGAGTTTGTTTCTCCCCTGTTTAAAAATCCAGACCAAGTCAAGATCATCCTCATCTCAACTGACACAGATCAGATCAGGTATCACGACGGCGGGATCTACTGTCGTGATCGGCTTTGACTACTCAAGATGATGGACATGTCTGGCGACGCAGGCTCTGGCCTCCCATGGCTAGACCAGCCTGTGATGCTCCATTCTTCCAGAAAGGACACCTGCAAATTGAGTCCGGAGCAGTGCGCCTACCGTCGCGGTCACTGGCGATACTGGTATCTATCTACCCTTCTACAAAGCTTTTGTCGACGTTCAGTCGTCTAACGACACAAATCAGGTACGAGGCGGATCATGTCTACGCCTTGAACACCGTCTACTTCATGTGTGCGACCATTGGAGTCTTCGCCATTGCACACTTCCTCTCCAGACGGGCTCCTCTGCCCGTGAAGCGCAGTGCTGTCTGGCGGAAGACGACGGCTGCCATGCGCTATCTCTCCTATCAGGGATACCAGGTGCCGTCCTTGCGGTACTGGTCGCCGTCTCTGGGTGTGATCCTCCTAGGACTGGTGGGATTTGTTTTCTTCTTTGGTTAGTCTCTTCTAGGTGTATCCCAACTTCCACTGACATTGATAGCCATGACCCTTGGTCCGAAGCCATACTACTGGCCTAATACGGCTACGGTTTCCTATGGAGGTAGTCCGCCTATCGCTACGAGGACCGGGTGGATGGCCTTGGCGCTTCTTCCTTTTGTGCTGTGAGTACAAGACACGAGTTGTCGGTGGGCTTAACTGATTGTGTAGGGTACTGGGAACAAAAGCCAATCTCATCTCGATGTTGACTGGGGTACCGCATGAAAAGCTGCAGGTCTTCCATCACTGGGCCAGCTACGCCATGTTCGTCCTGGCGTTGATTCACACCTTTCCCTTTATCATCGTCCATATCAACAAGGGCGATATGGTCAAGCAGTGGAAGACGCAGGTCACCTACTGGACTGGAGTTGCGGCGTTGATCCCCCAGGCATATTTGACCTTCATGTCTTTGCCAGCCATCCGGTGAGTTCTCTTCACCCTCAGACGAGGTCTCAGCCTAACGACTGTAGAAACCGATACTACGAGTTCTTCAAAGCGACACACGTCACCGTGGCGCTACTCTTCGTCCTCTTCTTCTTCTTCCACTGCGACTTTCGTCTCACGTCATGGTACATATACCCCATCCACTGCTGATTTATGCTAACGTGGCCGGCCAGGGACTACTTTATCGCCGGGGGCGCCCTCTACCTCTTCAGTCTCTGCGCAGCATACGTCCGCACTACCCTCCTCCATGGCCGCCACAAAGCCACCCTCGACGTCCTCCCATGCGGCCTGGTCCGCATCAAAATCCCCACCTTTATAACCTGGTCCCCAGGCCAACACGTCTTCCTCCGGTTCCTGAATGCGTCTCACCTCGGCCTGCACTCTCTAACCGCCCATCCTTTCACCATCACCTCCATCGCCCACGACCCAGCCTCCCTGTCCAAACCTAACGAACTGGTCTTCTACATCAAACCCCGCGGAGGGATCACTGCCCGACTCGCCAGCCTCGCCGCACAGCGCCCCGGTACCGAGCGCACCGTCCTCCTCGAAGGCCCCTACGGCGGCCTCGCTGCATCCGCTTCCAATGACCTCGCGCGATTCGACTCTGTTCTTGTCATCTCGGGCGGATCAGGCGGCGGCTTCTCGCTGGGTATCGTGGACGCGGTGCTGGCCTCCTCCCCAGCCTCAGCTCCAGCTCTACAGATCATCTTCGCAACGCGCAACCAGTCGATGGCAGAGTGGTACATTGAGGAAATCGAAAGCCGGCTTTCAACTTCCAATGTCTCTACCCGAGGCGGGGATGTCTCCGCCTCGGTCTACGTCACCTCTGCACAGCAGGAACAACTGCAGACAGACGACGAGAGTAAACTCCCCTCCACCAAACCCCTCGCCAGCAGCATGTCGCAGATCGCCATAAGCCATAGCCCCCGGCCGGACTTGCCTGCCTTCATTGCGGACTGTACGTCCCCGTCCAGCGGGCGCGGTAAGCGGGTAGGTATCTTCGTCTGCGGTCCGGCGAGCATGCTGCACGATGTGCGGAATGCGGCTGCGCGGGCGCAGCGGGATGTCCTGGGAGGTGGAGCGGAGGAGGTATATCTGCATTTGGAGCCATTCTCGTAAGTTCGCCAGTTGCTGACATGGACATTTCGAAGAAAGTATGCTAACCTAACCTGTCAGATGGTAATCACTGCATTGCGGTAGCGGAGATGCGATAGCTCTATACCTAATCTATCTAGCCAAAAACCAATCATTATCAGCTGTATCTGTATCTGTACATGACACCAGCTAAACAATCCATATCTAACCAGAAGAAATCTACCCATCAACGCCAACGCCAACGCCATGCCAGAACAAATATTATGAATTAGAAGACAATCTCCTCATCAACCCCTCCCTCATCCTAACATTCACCACCCCACCAACCCCATACGCAGGAACAATCTTCCCCATCCGCGCAAAACAACTCGCCACATAATCCCTCCTGATCCTGCCCACTCTCTCCCTCCACCCCAGCCCACCAACCGGCTGCCGATTATACAGATCCAAACCAAGCAAATGCATCGGCGTGCTGACGAACTGCATCAAAGCCGGGCACGCAAACTGCGCCAGCGCAGCTTTCCCCCCGGCCGTAGCCACAATCCCATCGGGGATGCTTGGCGCAAGGAGCGCCGGCACATTAAACGACGCGAAGATGGTGATGCTATCCCGTAGACAGAAGAGGGCGTAGCTTACCTTCGGGACCTTTAAGGCTGAGGTGCTGGATGGGTGGCATGTCACACCTCCCCCGCCGGAGCCGACACCGACACCAACACCTGCACTTGCACTACTGCTGCTAGACTGGGGGCTGGCGGCACCAAAAATCCTCGCAAACCTCGCATCCTTATACACGCAAATCCCCATATTCACCGCCGTAGTCGTCAAGAACTTGACCGTCCCGGGGAAAACAGTCTCAAAGGGTCTATCGCGGAGGGTCGAGGTTAGCGTATCGATAGCGTTGGCAGTAAGGTACGTCGACGTGTAGAGGGTATAGATCAATAAAAACGGGACGCTTGTGAAGAACGCCGCGGGGCGGGTGAGCATGGACCGGAAGCAGGAGGTGAGGGTGTTGCGGATGGGGAGGCCCTTGGCGGCTTTTTCGATGATTGCTCTGATCATGATCATGGTTAGTAGGACTTCAGGGCGCGGTTGGACAAGGGAAGTGGATGGGATATACCGGTCAATAACGGTGATGACGGGACAGGTTAGTGCGCCTGCTGTCATTGCGCTGGCGATGTCTACGCCGAGGCGCATGCCTAGTTTGTCGGTGTTCCATTTTGATGAAGCTGTAACTGACGCTGACGCTGTCGGTGCCGTTGAGGGCTTCAATGGCCGTTCGGCGGCTGGACCTGGGATGGTGACGGGGCCATCTGGGGTGAGGGCATTCCGTGGCATAATCTGCGGTGATCCGGTAGATTGTAGAGTAAACAATGAGGCGTCGGCACCAACAGGTCTGTGACGGAGACGGTTGCGCAGATATGAAGATTTGCAGTTGATCAACTAGAAGTAGCCATGTCGCTAGTACTCATTATCGCCAGCGAGTCATCCTGACCAATCTGGGGGAAACAATTATGCTGATGACTCTGACTGCATCGCGGACGAGAATGCCCCGGGCCCGATACATTCGGCGAAGGCTCCGATGCCGGCTCTCGGTTGCCGAAGTGCAATCTAGTCAATCAGTTGAGACTCATTTTTGAGAACACCTAGGTCTACAATCTACAATGAATATCGTACTTTAAAATAACCAGATTTATGTTCTGTATAACCGAGACATATTTTGTAACCTCCAACGCCAATGATATCGCCCGAAATTGAACATGAGACCGTACCCGCTGCTTGCAAACATCACGCAGAGTTAGTTTCGCTAGACGCGTTCGCCTCGAATCCATCTAGAGTAATGTTGACTGCACCCGCTTGAACGAGCTATTGCAGGCGTAATTAGTATTGAAAAACTGCAAACTGCAAGAAGAGACTTACCGCCCGCCGCAAATCGTCAATGAGATCATCTACATCCTCAATACCAACACACAGCCGGATCAAATCTTCCGGCATCGCTCGCTCCTGTCGCGTCTTCGCGTCAATACTGGCATGGCTCATCCGGCAGGGCATGCTGATCAGACTGTTGACACAGCCAAAGCTGACACTGATGGCCCACAGCTTGGCGCTTTCGACGATGCGCTCGCTGACGCCGACATCGCCAGTCTCAAACGACAGCACCGCTCCGGCGCCTCGCGCCATGGAATGGTGCAGCTCGTACTGTGGGTGAGACCGCAGCCCGGGGTATCGGACCTTGAACCCATGGGATTCAAGAAACTCGGCAATGCGCTGCGCGTTGGATTGCTGCTGGTCCATGCGCACCTTGAGCGTCTTGACACCACGCATCAAGAGCCACGAGTCAAAGGGAGACAGGCCGCATCCCGACGCGTTGATGGGGAAGTACAGCCGCTCCCCAAGAGCAAGGTCATTCACGGCTATCACACCGGCCATGAGATCGTGATGGCCAGACAGGTACTTGGTTCCACTTTCATATACAATATCCGCACCGAGCTCGAGAGGGTTCAATAGCAGCGGAGACATCATAGTGTTGTCTACCGCCACCAAGCAACTCGGGTTGATCTCGTGCGCCGCCGTGGCGATCTGGGGGATATCGACAATCTTGATGAGAGGATTGGTCGGCGTCTCGAGCAAGACCATGGCTGTCTTCGGAGTCAACACCTCGCGAACTTTCTCCGGCTGCGTCGTATCGACATGGTGGACGATGATGCCGCCGTTGGTCGACAGATATTTCAAAAGACGATGCGTTCCACCGTAGAGGTCGTCACCAGTCACCACCTCGTCACCGGGACGAAGCAGCCGGGAGATCACATCCAAAGCAGCCATACCGGATGAAACAACTAGCGCGCGCTGCGCGGACATGATCTTGGCGAGGTGTCGTTCAAGGTGAGTTCTGGTGGGATTTCCGGAGCGAGTGTAGTCATATTCTCCGCCGCCGCCGCCGGAGGTCTGCTTAAACGTCGCACTCTGCTTCAATTAGTATACTCTCGTCGGACGGCTTGCCTGCATAGAAGACGCACCTGGTAGATAGGAACGCTGCTGGCATTGTACTGGTCATTGCTGTCGGTATATACAAGTTCTGTGGCAATTGCATATCGCTTGCCTGTCCGAGGACTCGACGGAGCAGGAGACGGAGGGAGATTGTGTCCGTCCAGGTCGACGTGAGGGAATGCCTTCTTCATAGCATCGGTGGCTGCAGGCACAGCAGCACCAGAGCCTGAGGCCGACATCGCTTGCGGGGCGGAAAGTAGCGGGGAAACAAGGAGCGTAGATTGATCGGTCAGGTTGAAACACTCAAACCATAGGAAACAACCGAGACTCTAGAATTGATATAACAGTCACACGATCAAAGATCAAAGAACAAGGGATAGAAAGAATGGATGAAAAGTAGGGAGAACAACGGCTGGAAACTTAAGACTGGGGGATCTCCAGAAGAGTCAGACGAGCGGATTGTTGCTTGCCGTAGCGGGAAAGGATGCTTCAGCGCTGCTGCCCTGTGATTGGGTGCCGCTCGCTGTCCGCGATTTCGTCATCCGCTATTCCATTTGAGGCTTAGCGTGCTGACTCATAATTTATGCCTGAGGCATACAGATTTTCCATATCAACATTCAAAAGCCATCGGCCATTCGATATAGCCATTAAATAGGCATGGGCACATGGGAGTATATACATATATCAATTCCGGATAATTCATCCTTCCCATCATACTCCTTTATACCGTTTCAACTTGGCTCGTTGCAGCCGGTCCGCAGACAGTACCATCAGAACACAGGAAATACGTCAAATAGGCCGAATATGGCCCTGCAAGAGAACTAGAGTAAAATCATAAAGTCACGCAGAGGCAAAGGCTGTAGTCAGAGAATCGATGTTATACACGTCGCAAAGTCAAGGCATTCATCACCTATGTGTAATCAGCGGTGTCATGTTGCCATTTCTCCAAAGCTCCCATTGATGCCGAAGAATTGGAACCTAAGAACAGCAAAGGTCAGTAATGTCATTCATCTCAGAGACCCTTGACCGAAACATACCAGTCTTCGACGTTCAGCGTCGTGGGAGCCGTTGGTCCACTTCGTGAACTGCTACTCCAGTTGTCATCCTGGCTAGTATTGTCCATTCCAGTGGCGTTCAACGCCGCTTCTAAGCCTTGCATGGGCCATCCATGCTGATTTTCCAGACCAAACATTTGCTGTGGCTGGCCACCTTGCAAGCCCATTCCAGGTGGCAGGCCCGACATCAGCTCCGGGCTGGAAAGATTACGTCCCGGCATCTGTGGCGTTTGGTTCACCATCATGTGACGTTGCTGCATACCCTGTGATTGTAATTGCGATTGCATCTGTAGTTGTGGATCGACAGTATGGTTCTGTGGAGATGCCAACTCGGGGAATATGGCCGTACCATCAGGGAACAACTGGTCTGGCTGGAAGTTCTCCCAAAGAGACGGAGAGAGATTTGGCGAAGTACGTGTGACAAGGAAGAGGTCTGGAGGCGTTGCAGGTAGCGAGAAGTGACCATTGAAGGGCGTTGTCGGTCGCGTATTGCTTCGGGAATTGCCTGACATTGTATTTTGAGGGGCCCCAGGGGACCCCTGCGGCACGCTGATCCCAGGAGGTTGCCCCAGTTCTCTTGATGGTGTGACGGCAGGTGTCTGTGGTCGAGATCGTTCGTACGAAACCGGAGGCGTAGGACCCCCGTTTGGCAAACCAAGATCCATGTCGTCGAATTTCCGCTTCGGCGGATCCGGTTTCTTCGCAGGAGGCTGTTGCGTTTGCGTCTCGGGCCGTACCCTCTGATGCCTCTTTCCAGCAGCTTTTTGAAGACGTTCTTCGAGAACTTTGTTGCCCAAGATCGACTCGAACAGCGTGTGAACCATCTTCGCCACCAGCCAAACCTTGGACACGTCTTTCAAGGCTTGCATGCAAATGTTGATTCTCTCCTGGCACGTTGCCACAATAGACGGTACTGATGACCGCATTTGGTAGACGTGCATGATCAACGCCGAGAACAGGCTGTAGACACTATTGAAGGTTAGCAGAGGCAGTAGAGATCAATAAAAGGAAAAACCCACATGAACGCAGGAGCATATCGGATTTCTTGATGTGTTTGTAGATTCTCGACGATAGAGGTAATCATCCCTGCAGCTTGGAAGGCAATAGTACGAGACGGATACGCCATCTCCTCTACACGGTAGCTGTTTGGCGCCGACGAAGCAGGAGGCATGTGTGCTCGATGCAGGAGACAGAGGGTGGTGCTTTGTTCATTAGCCATGGCCTTCCCAAAGGGGAGATATGCTTTTGCACTCACTAGTAGTTCGCATGAAGAAGAGCTGCCAAGAAGTGATGCCGGGACTTCTGCCAGCATACTTCCTTGGGGCAATTCTGAAGCCAGTCGGCCAGGGCCATATCTGAATGCGTCAAGTCCATGGCGTTCATCCTCCGAGATTTGGAAGCCACAGAGTATTGTTGAGACAGCACTAGACCCATGATTTCGCACAGCTTGACGTATTGAAGGAAGAACTGTACGTGTACAGGGTCTGGAGGGTACTCAGCGACGCTGTCGATCTCGTCCTCAATGAAATCGTCCTCGGTCAGCATGCCCACGTCGGAGTCGTCGGTGTTGATTCCGATAGGCCGGCCGAGGGCAACTGCCACGGATCGGTCCCTGGTGAAGAGGGTCCACCAAATGCGCTTCCATAATCTCTTGTCTGGCTTGCTGAGTTGAGATGTTTCCACACTGCGATCATAAGTCACTAAGCCGAAGATACCATGGGAAAAGACCGTACCTTCGGTGCATGCCGGAGCCTTGTGCGACGACCATTGCAACTCTCGTCCAGTAGAAGACATTCTTTGTCACGTCTGTAGGAGTTAGAACAGGCCGACTCTCACGCAAAGCAAATAAACAAACCTTCGGGACCTTCCCAGTACCAGCCTAGGAGAACAAGGGCCTGGACAATCGTGACGCGGTCGTCTTCGTAATTAGCATCATAAAGTGCTTTCGCCCGTTTATAGAATGTCATTGCAGCGGGGGTGGTGGAGCCGTTCGCATCCATAAGTTGGGGATTCGTGCAAACTCTCGAGCCAGCGAGAAGAATGGCCTGCAGTAGAAGCAAAGAAGGTGGGTTCTTCGGATCGCGGTATTGTCGCATAAAACGGCTGCGATTGACAATGGGGACGATAGGTGCGACCCATTTGAAATAAGCTTCGACAAGCTCGTCACAGAGGGGTTTGGGAGGGAGTAAGAAAGCGCCACGCTGATGGAGAATGTCGAGTTCGAGGTTGTCGAGGTCCGTCAACCGAGCACGCGATCCTCTGATGTTAGGCGGAAGAGGATAGTGCACCACGTCCGTTGTGCCATGACGATCCTGAACCAGGAGCGACAGATTTGATGATTCTCCTAGATAGGCGACTCTGCCTGCTTCCTTTATCGGTGCCCTAGCAAACTTGGGCTTCATAAATTGGGCGTAAGCGTTGTTGTGGGACGCTTGCTGAGCTTCCTGTTGCTCGGTGAGGGAGGTCACTGGCATCCCATCGACGGCCATCCGGTTCTTGCGATACCCGAAAGCATCCTTGCCATCCGTACCGTCACTTGGCGACTCATCCTGCTTGTCCTGGCTGTCCTCGTTGCGCTCATCAGTCCTAACAGAAGACACCGGAGGTCAGTTGTCGAGAGCTATGGCTGGTAGACCAGGTGACTTTACATACCCGCTGTTTGTATCCTTCGACTTGGTCTGGTTCTTCTTGCGCTTCGGTGTAGGGATCTTGCACTCGATGGAAAAAGCCACACAGTTGGTGCAAGGCACACCTAAACTGGCAGCATCGCAACGGACCTGCTCGACAAGATTCATGGTCAGCAACGTCCTTTTGCAAAACTCGGCAATGACAGCAGAGAATAAACATACCTTTCGCGCATGGCAGGTCTATAGCACCCATGAGAAAAGTAATAGTTAGCATAATAACTCATCGTGGTATGATTGTGGTGTGGGATGGGGTGATCGTGGTGAGCTCGATATAGTGACGATAGCTGCGATGGGCCGAGGTGCCGAGGCACCCGCGCAGGTCGCGTTGACCTTGCAGGAACTCATAACGAGAGAACGTACCTCACAAGCACGCGACGCACGTTGTCTGTTTTAAAAGATTAGATAAAGCCAATTAGCATCGATAGAACTTCTTTTTAAACCCGAACTGCACAATCTACAAAGCTTTCTACCCCAATATTGTCGACTGGACTGAATTTTCTTCGTGCGACCGTCCGGACAACAGCCCCGCGACAAGCAGCAGAATCATCAACCCACCACCACAGCAAAAGAAAATATCACCACACACCTTCTGAAACTCATATGTCCGTTTGGGCCACCGCGCACGGTGATGCCTGAAGTACCCGTTGAGCCCGCGGTGCTGGGGGCAGGGCTAGGTCGCGAGGGTGTAGATTCGGGGCGATTCTCTGCTGTTGTGCTCATGGCCAGGTATCCATCCAAGAACTTGCGACCGGGGAGCGTTTCAAGCGGAGACGGCGATAATAAAAAGGAACAGAGGGCGACGAAGGTGGGTAGCGGTAGATCTAGGAAATAGACGAAAATAATCTCGTCAAAGGGGAGTACGGGGAATTGAGATGAACGAGCTTCCTCTTCTTTCCGTCTCTGTAGAGCGTGCTGCGTATTGGCGAATCGTAATAGGGACAAGAATAAGCCACGGAAGAGGTAAACTGAAAGCGAAAGCAGACTGAACGAGAAAGGCGTCAGAGGAACAAGCGCCACCGAATTAGTAGCAGCTAGATGGTCTAGTAGAGTCTCGAGATAGATGCGATGAGTGAATGGGACACGAAGCCTGTGCGGGTGTGGGCAGTCTTACCCTTACTGGTCCGTGGTCACAGGGGGTTGTTGGTGCTCTTCCTTTGGTGGATTCGAGAGATGCGGTGGAGAGGGGAGGGAAAAGGTCTTGGGCGGATCTACTCCTAGTACTACGGACTAAGGACCCAGAGTTGAAATGTACCAGAACACGGGGGATAGGATAATCAAAGAATTAATCATGACCTATATGCGAATATAAGAACATGTCATGTACCGTCCTGCGTTGTCTGTACTCACTACTCCGTCCTCCGGCCCAGAATAGACAACATGACCATACGGAGATAAAGCGCAAGAAGAAAGAGGGACAGGAGGGAAGTGGCAAACTGGCAGTCCCCAGTTCATACCCCGTACCTAGTCTACAAAATGCAGCCAAGCTCTCAGGTTGCAATATTACCAATTCGATGACTATTGTATCTCTTCAGGAGTCTGAACCTCCAGGATCCGAAAGAGCAGGGCACGGTGTAAGCTAAGCCTCGAGGATTGTGGGGAGACGAGGATTTATTGGACGAGCCGTTACAATTAGTATTTGCTGCCTTATTGCTGGCTGGACCACTGAGTAGTAGCTACTCTGTATCACAAACAACTATGTCCATGATTGAGAATTCTCTTGAGACATGGTTTATAAGCTCACTGAAGTGCATATTGTCACACTGCATTAGTACTTAACATGAATCTCGACCTTCCTTTTATAAAGTGCTTAAATTTGAGGCTTGCAGTGATCTTCTCGTATGGAACGCCGAACATGGTTTCAGACCCCATAGTTGTAATCAATCTCACCGGAATAATCGTCCACCAGAATAGTACCTTGTCTCAAGACTAGTTAATTATAATCCCTTAATGCTGCCTCTTATATCTCAGGCAGTCTCTGCGCATTTCCTAAGCTGGAAGATAATCGGAAATGATCCTCAGAGATGGCCCTAACCCTGGTGCTATTCTGATTTACCACACCAGTAAAGCTTCTTTATTGCACTCCACTGTGGAGCATTTAGGAACCACATCCAGTTTCACAAACTATGGCACTAATTATTTGTGCATCTATTTACTGCATAGTTAGAACTTGATATTCAAGTACCCATTTCTGGTACAAACACTGCCAACTGAACAATAACCTCTCAAGATGGAAGACATCTCCGCAAGCCGTGACGTTTTCCACACCAGGTCGTGTGCTCGAGATTTAACCCAAGGCGTGAACCAACTAGTAGTACGCCGTATCTGCTAGATAATAGACTAGGCACTTGAAGTGAAACAAGAGGATCCTGAATCATGACGATCATTCAACTTTCTGCCGGGAGTTATCATTCCTTGATATATTGGGTCTAGTCGACAGTTCGACACTGAACTATGAAGCCTCGAGGTCCCGGTCTCAATTTTTCCCGTTATCACTCTCAATAACACTATCTAATCCTTAACGGTGTGAGCTTGCACCTTATACCGGATCTCGACAACAGTAGATAGTACGCGCTCCAGGTCCGATCTCTTCTACTCTGTACCCCAGGACAAGCGAGACTCTGGCTCACCACCTACCTACTTGTCCCTCATACCCATAACTAGCCATCAAGCAGTCCGTGCTCCCAGTGGCAGAAATCAAATCACATCACCACGCGGAAAGATACGGAATCCTGCAATGCATCTCGAACTCTACGGAGGTAACCAGGAACGAACGTAAGACAGAAAAAAGAAAGCATCATGCGACCAGCCAACGCCCTGCATCGTCCCAACCCCATAAAGTGCGGCATTTACACCTGTCATCCACCCAGGAACAATACCCATCCAACCAAGACAAGACCCGCAGACTCAGACCCTCCGATGAATCATAAAACCACAAGGTAAGGTAAATAAGCTGCAAGGTCCATCCACCATCCCGCATCTCCCCGGTTTTAATTCCCGCATCGCGTCATCAATGCCAACGCCAATGCCATCAGATCCGGCTCCTGCGAGTGGGAAGATGGCAATGAATTGTAAGGTAAGGTACTCGGATGGTGCCTGGTTCTTCCCCGCAATTCCGCCATGGGATGGGCTGCCTTAGGCTGGAAAAGGTTAGAGCTGATGCGCGAGGATGCGGGTCTAGTTTGCTGGGATCCAATAGTGGTGAACATAGTTTGGGTTGGCTTGTGATGCCTCGGCTTAACTGATGCCATACACCATAGTGTTCTGGGGTAAAAGTGATTGCGATCTCAGAGCTCTGGTCTGAGATGAGTGGCAAGATTGGGGCAGTAAGTTGTAGAGCAATGTGATGAGCAAGCGTAGCAACAGTTTGTTTACCCGTGCTTTATCATACAGTGATAGGACGAGGAGAAGAGTATATCCCAAGTAATTAGCTATGTATGGCGTCCGGCCAATAATCTATAAATAAATAACATTTACATGAATCATAAGGAGCCGCCATTCTGGCGAGCCGTTTCACTTCCTTCTAGACCCTCCGCCTTCTTGCCGTTCGCCGCATCTTGAGGGCCAGACTGCGAAACTGCGACATCGCTCCCCGCAGTCCCGTCAACGGTTTTGGTGATAGCGGCCCCGATCGCCTTAGCGGTCGGTCCGAAGTCCACCCCGCTGATAAACACCTCGCTAAGAAACTCAAGTCCCGCAACAAAAGTGCACAGAAAGCTAGCAATCAGAAAGTGGCTGATGGTGGTGCCAATGTCGAGCCAGGACCCCTCATCCCGCACCATATAGAAGAAATTGAGAGTCATGACGTCCGAGATGGACATGACCACCATGAACAGAGCGCTGGGCGCAACCTCCAGCCGCCGGTTGAGGATACCCAGATTAGCGCTGATGATGGCAAACGGAATGAGCAATTTCAGGACGAGCAGGGCGCCTTGACTGAAAGGATTGAAAACAGGTATGAGACGGAAGACGCTCTCTAGCGAAAACGATGAGACGGATGCGATGTTGCCTGTGCTGAAAAAGGCGGACTGGAGAAGGAAGAAGAAAAACAACGCCACGCGCGTGTCCGCCAGGCCTAGCCTGCGGTAGCGGTATTCCTGCCCATCGACTACTGCTGTAGCATTCAAGCCTGGCTTCTTTGGAACCGTATTGCTTCCACCATAGTTCGCCGAGGACCTCGCAGTGTATACGTATATGGCATGCTCCAAACGGACCCAGGTGACTAATGTCATGCAGAACGCAAAGTAGAAAAGTCCCTCATACGAAATGGTGAGGATGATAAAGGTGGGTGAGAATGTGAGGAAAAGTACCATCAGGCGGTGCAAGTAGTGGCTATTAGGATATAGTCGATGGAAAAATGGCAGCACAAGCGAGGCAACTAGGATCGTGTTAGCAAGGTTTGAGTAGGGCTGCAGAGCGAGAGTCGAGCCAAGCCAGTTCCTCGCAACACTTACCCAAAACGAACCAGCCAACTACTTGGTTACCAAATGGAAGACCTTGCTTGGCCTGCAAAGACGAAACACTGGATCTGGTGACTATCATAGCAAGCAAAACCATGCCAACCTACTCATGTTAGCAAATCGCTCCCAAAAGTGCTAAGGAAGGAACACAGCCGCCCGTCACATAGTCTAGAAGACCGCAAGAGAAGATGAGAAGGACGGAAAACCGTACCTGCATGCCCATAATGACTCGCGACCCCAAGCTAGAGATAGCACCTGGCGCATGTCCTGAAGATGTACTATGTTTCAAGATGGTGTCCTCGAAAAGTAGATAGAGCAACCCGGTGAAGAACATCAGCAGTGCACCATAAGTTCTGCACAAACGATCGTTAGAACATCATCCGAAAATCAGGCTCGATAATCAGGGACCTCATACATGGTGTTAATATTTTCTACTTTGATTACAGGAAGCAAAGTAAAAGTACTCATGAGAGAACATCCGACGGCCCATGTAGCGGACAGAACCGTATTCTGTCTCACAAAGCCGACGCCGTATAAAATAGGCCAGAATGACCCGAGAATGAAACAAACCGTGAATATCTCGCGGTGGAAGTAGGATTGGACCTGGTGTCTCGTCAGCTTGTGTCCAATATGTCAATGTATTGCAACATACAAGAGCTTCCAAAACTCCAACAAAGGCTATCAACTGAAATCCGAATGCGATGTAGCCACCGAAAGAACGAACATGGCCCAAAAGGATCTCGCGACCAGCGATCAATGCCTTCCTTCGTGCAAAGACCTCTTCCCAGAAAAAGATTGGAAAAGCTCCGTAGACATAGTATCGCCACGAAGATTTTTGATACGAGAGAACCGAAAAGAGCGAAGCAAGAACAGACGTGAAGAAAATAGTACTTCCCATGGTTCGATTTGAATCCGAGGTACCGTGCAAAACATGCAGATCAATAACTGTCGTCAGTGCATATGCAATCCAGCCTAGGTATCCAAGGGTGATGATAGTTCGGAGGAAGAGCCAGTCATATGTCTGTAGATAGCGCAGCCCCTCTAGCGCAGTAGCAAATAGAGCGCCAGACTTCTTGATGGACTCATCATAACTGCCGTTGGCAATGAGGGCCTGAATCTCAGCAATATGCTCCTCCACTGAGGTTTTGCCATGATCTGCCAACGGCTCGAACGGCTTGTATCGCAGCAACGCGGCTCTCTTTTGCGCTTCCTTCACGCGATACATCTCCAAGACTTCTTGTGTATTCGCCAATGCAGCGAGCGCCTTCTCCTTTGGGCTAGCATCGATATATTCAAGTGGCAATTGACCGACAGAGTTCACAGGGAAATCCAAGCCAGCAAGGTACGCCATGAGAGCAGCAACATCGGCCTGTGCAACATCATGGCGTTGAATTCCGTCTAGGCCCCAATCGGCAGAGAATCCATCTTCATGGCCAGTGACCGCCTTTCCCTCTGTGTACTTTGGACCAGCAACACCAGATCCCCAGGCGACCAGAGGTGTTCTAGTATTGTCAGGATGACCATCTCCATGGCTTCCCCAATCACTCATACCATGGTCTGCAGTGAAGACAAAGGCTGTCCTGTCGTCACCGTAGAACTCTTCTATAAGAGCTGTTATCTCTTGCACGCCCTTGTCCACAACTTTGATGTTATGCAGGTATTCCTTGGAGTAAGGACGGTAGCCGTGACCAGTGGTATCGAGTCCAAGAAGATGCAGGAAGAACACTACCTTATCCTGACGTAGCTTCGCATCCAACTCGGGATCGGTCTTCGCAGAGGCAAAAAGCTCCTTGACCTTATTGAAGACCCAGGTATCCAGTAGCGTTGCATCCTTCGTAAAGTCCTCTATCTCTTCTCCGTACATGTCGGCATCAACCCGGCCCGGAACTGCGCCCTCCTTGAACATTGCGAGGATGTCCGGACTTCCCCAGCTCCAGGTATGCCGGCTTTGGTTGAAGACACTGTCAAAGTTGACCGGGTTCAACTTCCAACCAGTGGTAACTGCCGAGACATCTTCGTACAGACCCGCAATGAGAGCAACATGTCCAGGTCGAGACTCGGTGGGTACTCGGGTGTGGGAGACGCCAAAGGTTCCGTGTGAGAGCACGCGCGATCGAATAAACGGAGCGAGGTAGATTGGATCGTTGTTTTCTGCATCTTCGTCGTCTTCCGGAGAAGGGTCTGGAGCTGGCTGAAACGCCTTGTCGGCGCGCAAGCCATCAGCAACGAACAGCACAAGACGACTAGCGGGCGCATTCGTTCCAGATTCTCGCTCGACGCCATACGATCTCATGCCGCTCACGATCGGACTGACAAAGTAAATGTCAAATATTGAATAAGCATATATAAGATGGAACACCACCGCGAGGGCTAGAAACCCAAAGCGGCCCAGACGCGCCATCTTGCCTTCACGGGCGATCCAGCTTCGGAGGATAGCTGTAACAAAAGAGCGGACTTGATCTCCCAGTACGTAGTAAAGAAAAGGTGATCAAACAGTTACAATGAAAAGAAAAGAATGGAAAAGAATAGTGCTCTCGAGCTGTCAAGCATCTGCGAAACATGGACCTGTCGCTTTTTTAATGACAGCTTTGGGGAACTTGGGGATGCCCCAGCCAATCGGGGGTGCCCAATGCGGCATGCCGTGGTTACGGTGACCCGCAAAGCCCATAACGCAGCCCCTGATTGACTATATATGCATTCCTTTGGAGAACTACTCTCTTAAGAATAAAGACTTCAGAGACTGGTATTACAAAGAGAATATGATAATTCCGACAAGCTTTGGTCCCCTTCAATTATAAACTGTCACGAATAAATCCTACCATGCTCGATCCAAGACACCTAAATTAGCTCCAGATACCTATGCAACAGCCAAAGATGCCATGCCAAAGCTGAGAAATGCAAGAAGAAATATAACACCAAGAAGAGCACTTAGTTGGTCGAATTGCGTCGCTTTGTAAGCGCATCGATGACCCGTGCGTAGAATTTTGACGCTTGCTGGCGGACAAAGGTGATATCGACTGTAAGATACTCGGGAAGTATCTCGACCAGTTCACGATCGCGACTCTCATCCAACAATGGGACATACTGGAATTCCGCCGTTTCGAAGTTGGTAGATGTTATTGTTGGGACAGCCAATTTGAAGTGAAGAGCTGTCGAGTTGTCAGAAACGCATTTTGCAATCCTCCCTTTTCGAAATGGAACTTACTTCCGTTGACGCCAGTCTGAAGGCAGTCATACAGGTGATCTGATTCCCTCTTCTTGACATCAAGTATGACAAGACCAGTGAGGTCACTGTACAACTCCTCCTTCAACTGCGCGAGATGAGCTGCTTGGGCTGCCTCAGCATCAGCTGCGCGGTTTGCCCTGTTATTTTTGATTGCGCTTCCAGGAACTTTCGCAGCGGCATTTTCGAGACTCGCAGTAGTATTACGAGCAGCTGCCAGCCTGGTCTGTAAGGCTTTGACTTCCGACTGAGCCGAAGTCAGTTGGTTCTTCGCCTCTGACACTTGGGATTTCAATTCAGCGACTTCCGCATCCCGCTCCTTCAATTGTTTCTGGAGCGCTCGGCTTTGTTGGCCAAGCTTCTTCTGCGCTTCCAGCTCTGCCTTGAGAGAGGCAACCAAATTATTCGAAGCTAAAAATATCAGCATTTGACGTATGATCAGGCGCGAGACCTACATACCTGTTGTCACTGCTTCGCAATGTTGTCGAAGCTTATCCATATTGGCATTCGCCTCGACAATCCCTATCTCTCTGAGGTTACGGTAGCGATTTTCCAGCGCGTCATATTTCTTAGTCAAATCACCAAGTTTACGCCTCAGCTCCGGTTCACCAATCTTATCATCATCCGTAGAACCCCCGAGCTTCTTTTTGAGAGGAGAGCTTCCTGGTGCGGGCTGTGACGACCGCCTGCCTTTCATAGGTGATGCTGATGCTGATCGAGGGACCACGGGCTCTTCATGGAGAATAGACTCTTCAACGACCTCCATTTCCTCCTGCTCGTTTTCTGCTGCGACACTGCTGGGTTCTGTCCAATGAATGCGTCGCGATTGTCTCTTCGGCTGCTCTAACTGCTCCTGGGGCTTTGCCAACGGCTGTACTTGTCTCGTAGCCCTCGGTGTATACTCAAATTCACCATCGGTCTGTACCTGCTTTCCAGTACTGGCTTTCTTGCGTCCCCGTGTAGCTGCAGGTTTTGCCGATTTTGCCATTTGATTTGTCTTGGTAGCAACTGGAGCATCATCCAGCTCGTCGTTGGACGCTGCCAAACTCTCGGGCTCTTGGACTCCCAGCTCATCCTTGATTTCCTCATTGCCGCCTTTCCTCCCTGCACCTTCCTGAGTTGCGCCTTGCGCCGAGTTTCGGCTACCCTTTGGTCGTCCCCGTTTGGATGCTTTCTTCGGAGCACTGTCAGAGGCTTGCGCTTGGGCCACCGTCGAATTACGTTTAGTCTCGGCTGGCGGCTTGCTTTCAACGGATTTGGATCGCGGCCTTCCTCTCGCTCTCTTGGCTGGGCGCTCGTTTTCGCGCTGTCCTGCATCATTGCCATTGACCGGTATGGCATCCGCACCATCCGAGCCGGCCTGACCAGAAAGTCTGGCTGTCGCTTTTCGCTTCGGCATCTCAGGTAATACGTATATTATATTCTCTTAATCAAACAGTGATAAAAATTTGGACTGGTTGTACCGCACGCGACATCGTTATACATTCCGTCTGATGAACTTGCTACCACAAACCAAAACATCGCGTCCGCCCACAGACTCACCGCCTTCCATGTCGCTCACCGCTTTGCAACAACCACATGCAGATCGCAGGCATGTGACGTGCCGTCGGCAAAGCCACGATGTTCGCCGGCCCAGAAAGTGAGCGCCACAGCTGCCCATATCGCCGACAGCCGATGCTCCTGATCTCTCGAAGGTTGATTCTAATCAACCGAGATATCACTGACCATAATCCCCGTTGCTGCACTCGAGCGACCGACTATCTTCGAGGTCATTAATTGGCCACTTGTTGCAGATTGCCTAACCGTCTGTTACTCCTGACTCGGCCCGCTATCATGGCTTCCGCGCGCGGCCCAAGATGGCAACAGTTTTTGCAAGAGCTGGTGATGGTCGCTGGTACTGTGAGTGCTATGGCTCTCGGTCCATTTCAACTCGTTCTAATTAGGTGTGATAGTCGGCCTCCGCATACTTTCTCATTCGTTACCTTTTATCGCGCCTTGATTTCGACCCAGAGAGCCAGAAGAAAGAAGAGCAACGGCGCAAATCTGCCGCCATTCTGCGGAAGCTCGACGGTGGAGAGGATTCAGATGGCGACTCACCACGCAGAGATGCTAAAAAGGCGCGCCGACAAAGGAGGGGAGATTTGGTCCTCAACCAGTACGAGCAAGCCATCGCTATGGATGTTGTCGCTCCCGATGACATTCATGTCTCATTTGAGGATATCGGAGGCCTGGACGATATTATCGAAGAGCTAAAGGAATCCGTCATCTATCCTCTGACTATGCCTCATCTCTACTCTTCCGCGTCATCCCTTCTCAATGCGCCGTCGGGAGTATTACTTTATGGCCCGCCAGGGTGCGGAAAGACTATGCTTGCTAAAGCGCTGGCTCATGAGAGCGGCGCGTGCTTCATCAATCTACATATCTCCACCTTGACTGAGAAGTGGTATGGTGATTCGAACAAGCTGGTCAACGCTGTTTTCTCGTTAGCGCGCAAGCTGCAGCCCTCGATTGTCTTCATTGACGAAATAGACGCAGTTCTCGGCACACGGCGGAGTGGTGAGCACGAGGCGAGTGGCATGGTCAAAGCCGAATTCATGACGCACTGGGATGGTCTGACGTCCGCAAATTCTCTGGGTGAACCGCAGCGGGTTGTTGTTCTGGGAGCCACAAACCGCATCCAGGATATCGATGAAGCGATCCTTAGGCGGATGCCTAAGAAGTTCCCTGTCACCCTTCCTCCGGCCGCACAGCGACTGCGAATTCTCAGTTTGATACTCAAAGACACCAAGGTCGACAGAGAAAACTTTGATGTTCATTACTTGGTCAAGGCAATGGCGGGGATGTCCGGCAGTGATATCAAGGAAGCTTGCCGGGATGCTGCCATGGTCCCTGTCCGAGAACTTATCCGACAAAAGAAAGCAGAAGGTCTTCAGATGACATCTGTAAATCCGACTGAAGTTCGCGGCCTTCGTACAGAGGACTTCTTCTCTCGAGCCGGAGGCGTCAGGGTCATTTCGCAACCCTCTCAGCCCCAGAAACGACCTACCAGCAAAGCCAGTTCGGAGAAGGAGTGGAGCACAGCTGAATCAGATGCAGCATCTGAAGTCGAGGGACGACCCGCTGAGATGGCTGAGCCGCCTGAATAAACCAACTCTTTCAGTGATTTGGATGACTTTCTCGTCTAGTCCTTGATACCAATGTATACAGCACCCGGCTATGGCGTTGATTTTTGGTATAATACTGTTCCTTGCAGTCATATATTTTTCTGGTATCTTCCGGGTCATTTCCGTTGATGATTGCTGGCTTTGGCTGCCTAATACCGCGAAACAAGCTCTTTGCCACAAAATGGCATTGTTTATAGACTTTTGATAGCTGTTGTTCCGGCGACCGAAAGACTCTCCCTCTCTCAAACTGAAGGATCCTAGAGATGTATAGAGACCGCATTCACTACATTGTAACGCGGCCAAATCACACACTTTGTTCCACTACGAGATGAGCAGAACTGCATGAAAATCAAAATAATGAT
Source organism: Aspergillus lentulus (assembly GCF_010724455.1). The sequence goes on along the minus strand of NW_022983889.1, from coordinate 96,923 downwards.
GGACAGACTTCAGTTCAAGACATCATTTCTTCCATTCTGATATACATTTGTCGTGGATAATGCTCGTGGCATTTTGGTGCCATAAACTAGAGATAGATAACTGACATACGTATGTAGCGGGTACAGTGGCCACCGGAAGTACGGAGTAGCCCGACTCTTGGAGGGCAGCGGCAACAAGACATTTACTTGCCGATCACAAGAACCTCAGCAATTACGAAGCTTCTCTCTGTTCGCTATTATTCTATCTACTCCTCCAGGTCTTTCAAGGGTTTGTTGACCTTTTTCTCGTCCAATATCCCTACCCCGATTGACTGAAACGGAACACTTGGCGCTCGTGGGGTCCAGTCCGTTCGTTTACTCCATCCAGAACATTGCGGGTCGTCATCCCAAGGAGTCCGCCAACTCCTGCTGCATCCCGCGTCTCAACCCCCAGATCTGGCCAGCTTTCTACACTTCCCCTATTACCTCACTCTGCGCGCCAGCATACTCCAATATCTATCTCGAAGGGAAAAATCCCATTCAGTATATTCGTGGTCGCTCATCTTCCCGACCTGCCCCTGGTCCTGTAACTGCGACGATACGGTGACTGGATGACGAATGGTCTATCCTAGGTAGAGAGACCTCCGATGGCAACACATGCCTTGGTGATCTCACGTGCTGAGTTAAGCTCCTAAGGAAGAGCTTGCGACATCCATCAAAGCGCGGATATCCATTGTCTTTCTGTTTCGCCGGGAATGAGTTCCAACAATGGCATTATTGACACTTTCAGCCCTGGGGCCGCCAGTACAAACACCGGCAGTAGATCTAAGTCCACCGTCCGACCACGTACCCGCCGCTTGATATCGGTTGATGATGTTACCGACGAGGACTATGGAAGACCAATGCAGTCCACCAGGCTTTCGTCCACAACGCTTTCACGAGACTCCTCCGCTGTCCGTTCGCGAGGTGCCACCCCATCACCCCACACATCCCGCGGGGCGTCACCCCTTCCAATGCGGCATCCTTCGCGCGCCACTGAGTCACTTAACCGAGATAATCTCAATGGGTTCGGTGGTTCCCTAGGTGGGCACAGTCAGACGGGAAAGGCACAGGTCAAGTTGCCCGATTCTTCGCGGGCAGCGGTGGATTTTCTAGATGCTTCTTGGACTTCCTTACAAAGTCTGGCTTCCTCTTTTTTGGGGAGCGATATTGCCCGACCCGCACCGAACGGGACCGCACGTACCCATGCGAGGAAGCCTTCGCGACCTGATCCGTACATGAGGACTACTCCAAAGACACCCTCAGCATGGGGTCCGTCGACCCCGTCCACATCGGAAATAGCAGCTGGAACAAAAGAAGAGAGACAGGCTATGGTGCAGGCGAAGAAGCGGGAGGCTCTCCTACTAGCAGACACGGGTCCGGAGGCTAGTCGCGACACTCGGCACAAACGGCGAGATTCCAGTGATCAGATGGACCATTCGGCGATTGATGCAAGACAGGACGAAGAGGCCTTAGCGTACATACACCACGTTCAGCCGAATGACAGCATCACCGGGGTTGCGATTAAGTATGGCTGTCAACCAGCGATTTTTCGAAAGGCCAATGGATTTTGGCCCACTGATAGTATTCAAAGCAGGAAGACCGTGCTTTTGCCGGTTGCCTCCTGTTCTGTGAAAGGACGGCCGATCCGTGGCCCGGCCGAAGTTGATCTACTAGGCGGCGACACTTCGAACCGGGATTCTCTAGAGGATCTGAGTGGAAGCTCGATAGCACCTGCACCAAGTTCAGACACTGGGGCTTCCTTTGCTGAGGGAGTAGCATCTACAGAAGCGCCGCTTGAAGGAGAGGCAGATAGGATCTGGAAGCATCAGTCGTGGGTGCAGATCGATGGGTTTTCTGCGCCAGTAGAGATCGGCCGCGTTCCACGCAAAGCACTGGGGTTCTTCCCGCGCACACGACGAAAATCTCAATCTTACACAGACTCCGAACCTTGTTCGTCAATATCCGGCCGCGAGCGGACACCAACTCTTACTTCAATTCTGCCTTCACCGACAGAATCGCCATCGTCGCAAGCGCCCACTGCACAGAATCGAAGCACTACAGACCCTTCTAGGGCGGGAGCCATATCTAATGTCAAGCCGAGACCGCACCACCAACGGCAACGAAGCAATATACAGCTCGTGGGAACAGGAGTCGGGACGCTCGATCGCAGTGCGATGGCCCCAGGACCGGCTCTCGACGGATTGAGTAAATTTGTCGCACAACATCTGCCAAATCTAGCTCCTGCTCCTGCGCCCCCTGGCTTGGGAAGGACACCGTCCGAGTATGCCACGGCTACGGCTTCCACCGCTTCAACTAGCCTTGACAATATAGGGGGTGCCGTTGAAGGCTGGGTGAGAAAATTGACGACTCGAGCGAAAGCAGGTCTCAGCGACCTGCAGCAGAGCGCTCAAGCGTATCAGAGCAATACCGGTGCGGGGACTAGCCGACGTGGCATGGGAGATTTGATTGAACTGAACGCTGGCTTGGAGTCAAGGGATTCATCTGGCCTTCTGCCGGAGAATTCGCGGAAACCGAACCTGAACCGGTCAGGATCAAATCTGCACGACGCGTCCTCATTGAGAGGACGTTTCCCCAGTCCTTCATCATCCGGAACGAGCAGGACTCGCACGGGTGGATCAAACCTAGGGTACGGCGACCGAGTGAAGGACGATTGATCTCTTGCATAATGTTCATAGTTGCTAGGTCTCGCAGTTCTGGCGTGTATCTTTTCTTGGTCTCTGGATCATCGCTCATCTAGTTGGCCCTCTGCATTCTTTCTGCCACCCAGAGTACTCGTACAACCGGCATGGCACCGCAGGACAGCACCTCTAATATACAGTGTGGTTTGACTCCTGATAATATTGCTAGAGGGTGTTGGGATACCCGTTGATTCGTTCTTGCTTCGACCCGATGTATTTAGCTGAAGCAGCTCATACCCATTTTCAGATAGTTCACTTGAAATAGATTCATCAGCGTTCGCATACCATTTATTCTGCAGTATCAAATCTTTCTACAGGCTACGCCGGTTCCCTAATAGATAACCTAGAGGTTTAAGAATAGCAAGACTGACCCCTTCCTGGCTTGCTGCATCGGTCTTCTCGCGGGTATGAGTGATACCTTGACAAGTCTACAAAGCCGACGGCACCGAAGCTGTAATCAAACTTTGTGACGGGTCCTGCAGATCCACGCATCAAAGCTCTCTTGTTCTCTGATTAGCGTTGGGTAAATGCCGTAGACGGAGAAATTGATGTACAATGCCAGTCGACGCTAGCGAACGTCACTGCGTCTCTGCTCAAATACTTCCACCTATCGTCTGCTTCTCTCCAACATCAAGAGACGCAAGTGTATCCACTTCCCCGGAATATACCCCATATCTATTGACAAAGCACGATGAAGATGCGGAGAACCTTTAACATGGGGACAACATTTAACGGGCCGATTTCCATGGAGATGGCTGGTCTCTCAGCGACAGAGACAAGTCCAACATGGCGCGTCGAATCTCCTCTCTCCCCTGGCTGTCTCTTTTACTGGGCGCACTGAGCGTTGCTCTGCCTAGCTCGCAGACCCAAGGCGCTATCGCAGACTATCCGAAAGCCACCCTGCGTGCAAGCCACCACTCCGGCTCGAAAACCGTCTTCGTAGGCCGTTCCCTACCAGAGTTCGACCAGGAACTGTTCCTGGGCATCAAGTATGCAGACCAGCCTGTCCGATTCACACCGTCGAGCTTGAAAACATCCTATGCTGCCAACGACAGTAACTCAGGCCCCTATGATGCCTCTGGGACTGGCCTGGCTTCGTCCAAGGACACAGTGCTCTACAATGCCACGCAATACGGGCATGAATGTCCCGGCTACGGATCGGACGAGACGAAGCTGGTCGATATGGGACTGATCACCTTGAATGAAGACTGTCTGAACCTCAATATCATTCGTCCTACGCAGAAACCAAATCACGGGGAATTGCTTCCGGTGATGATATGGATTTTTGGAGGTGGATGGCAGCAGGGTGCTACTGCTGATCCGAGGTATGGTTTATCGGTCGACTGTAATGGACAGGCTGACCGGTATCCGTGGTAGATATAACATGAGCTATATTCTGCGACAAGGAGCTCTGAATGGCAAGCCGGTGCTTGGCGTCTCGATCAATTATCGGGTTGCTGCTTTTGGATTCCTGGACTCGAAGGAAGTTAGGGTATGTATATATCAGCACAAATCGTCAGGGATATGCTGACGGTTCAGGCCACTGGCAATAACAACCTGGGACTACGGGATCAACGGATCGCGATGCGATGGGTCAAGGAGAATATCAAGGCGTTTGGGGGTGATCCTGACAGAGTTACAATCTGGGGAGAATCTGCGTGAGTGAAAACCACCACTCCGATACGTCGATGCTGACTCGAGCAGAGGTGCCTACAGCGTTGGAGCCCATTTGGTTGCCAATGGTGGTGACAATGAGGGTCTATTCCGGGCTGGTACGTTTCACTCTAGCATTTACCATCTGGAAGGCTCACATGGTTGTAGCAATCATGGAATCTGGTAACGCTGTTGGACCCCCATGGAACGGCACGGAGTGGCATCAGCCGATGTATGACCGCATCGTAAATAAGACTGGGTATTCACAATCGCACCTTACGCTGAAGTCTATGCTGACAATTCAGTTGCTCGACATCCCCGGATACGCTGCAGTGTCTACGAGGAGTCCCGTACGAGTCCTTGTACGACGTGGCATACGAGGGTCTGGAATGGTTCGCCGCCATCGATGGGTCCTTCATCAAGGAGTACCCTCAGATCAGTTACACTGAAGGCCGACTAGCAAAAGTCCCCGTCCTCCTTGGATCTAACACAGATGAGGGAACCAGCTTCGGTACTACAGGGACAAACACCGACGAAGACTGCATTAACCAACTCATATGTGCGTTTTTCTGTCGGCCAAGGCAATGACTAGTACTGACAACGACAGCCTCGAAACGCTGGGTCCTCACCCGGGAAGAAGCCACACGCCTTCTCTCGTACTACCCCAACGACCCTGCCCTAGGATGTCCCTACGGCTGGGGCAACGTAACATGGCCGAAGTTGGGGCTTATGTACAAACGGTACGAATCGATGGCAGGCGACCTGACCATGGCAGCACCAAGACGGCTGCTTGCGCAGACCATGGCCAAGTACACGAAACAGGTCTACTCTTATCGATGGGACGTGCCGGCCCTGAACACAAGTAGCACCATTGGTGTCGGGCATTTTGCGGAGGTAGGAAGCCACTACCTTGTTGAAGTCAATGACTCATTTCGCGTACAGATCCCTTTCGTCTTTGCAAATCCTGTGCAGAACATTACACCGCTGGGAACTGATCCCACCCGTCTCGAACTGGGCAACATGGCCGCTCGGATGTGGACGTCCTTCGTGACGGACCTGGATCCCAATGGACATGGAGGTAAGTCTCTTTGTGGCTTGACTGGAAGACACTGACAGGTATAGTACCGCAAATCCCGCAATGGCCCAAGTACACGCCAGGAAAGAAGGCGTCAAACTTTGTCTTCCGGTTGCCCAGAAATGGAAGCTACGTGGAGCGGGATGACTACCGCTTGGAGGGGATGGATTATATCAATAGTATTGCACGATAGAGCTAGGACCCGTCCAGATTGAGATCCAACCCATATCTATCAGGGCAACGTGACAGAGTTACAAGTGCGGACATAGAGGTCGAAAAAAGTAGAGACAAAATGGCGGATTCCGTCAACTGGTGAGCGCCAGCCAACTGGGAGCAATTGGTGGTCAACTGGTGGTCAACTGGTGGTCAACTGGCAAGCTATTCGCAAACCAGATCACGTAGGGTTGATGATCCAGTCAATCAAGTCCGTTCATGTAACTCATCTATTCTTCTGTCTATCAGAGATCTAATCTGACAGTCAGTTACAAAACTGACGCAGACATGCGGTCCATCCAAACCACGCCATCATTGATCACTTCCCAGATCAACCCTAATCCAGACCATGGTCTTTAATCTTGAGAAGCTCGACCTCACTATCAACGCATCATATCAGCATCATCCCCAAATCAATCCAACCGAGTTGGAATAGAAACTCACAAAACAAGCGAAGCATTCGGCGGAATCAACCCCGGAAAGCCCCTAGCACACCCATTAGACTACCCTATTCGGCTTCCACTCCCTTAAACGAGGACATGAAATGAACATGAACATACTTCTCTCCATACCCATACTCCCTACCCGCATCGGTTAGCCAACGTCAGCGTCATAAATCCTGAAATCCAAGCGAAAGCAGAAGCAGAGCCATACCCACTCATCGTCAGAATCGCCTTCTCCCCAAGACTCATCTGCGGAACGCCCTCGTCCCAGCCTGTAGCCATTATCAACCATCCATCCATATACCAGCAATAGTAGAATGTGAGAGTAAAATGAAGCGACGTACCCCGAATAACATCCCCCGCACCAATAGTCGCCAGCAGCGGGCCGCGTCTCTTCGAGCTATCGAATCTGATGAAGAGAGGAGTTAGCTAGCTTTCGCTTCCACACAAGTGTTCCGTTACAGGGATTTGTACATACTCCTTCCCTTTATGGTGGTCTGGGTTTGATTCATCGTATAGATAGCCGGTGTAGTTGAGCTCGACGGGGTCGCCGGGCTGAGGGTGGTCTTTGCCATTGCCCATTCGGAGTGTTTGTTTCTCGAGGCCCATTGTATGACTAGCGCTAGAATGCGGGGTTATTGTAGAAAAGGTTCTATGATAGATTGGAGGTTAGGAGAGTGAAGGGTGTAGAAGGAGGTGGAGGAGGAGATTGAGGTCATGTTGGGTGGACTTGATGTAATCGTTTCATAAAAGGCCGATACTTGGGTCCGGAGGTTAACACTTTAGGATGGTAATTTGTTGTCGTATGGAGTATCTAGGTTCAATGCTTCATGTCTGCGATAAGTGTCGGTGCAGCTGTGCATTGGTTTGATCTGCCGATCCGATGATCAGAGCAGTCTGTCTAGCTAGACTGCCAGAAAGGCAACTTCTTCAACTCATCAACATGGATCGACCGGATTTGTGTCCGCGGAAACCGCTCGTCCACCGCCTGCTCATCCCCCAGCTCGAGATAATGCAAAGTCGAAATACCAGCCTTCTCCATGAACGCCAGCACCCCGTGGAAATTGAAGCCGACCTGGTCCAGCCCGTGGCTATCATCCGAAAACACAAACCGGCCTCCTCGCGCCAGGAATTCCTACTACCGTCAGTCACCATCCTACCACAGAAAACAACGAGGGGACTCACTCTGCAAATCTCCTCCTTGGGATAAGGCTCGCTCATCCCCTTCCGCAACGCAGCAGAGTTCAGCTCCAGCATGCCCCCGTACCCTGCGATGAAGTCCAGGTTCCGCAGAATCCGCTCCCATACTCCAGGCCACTGCTTGAAGCTGCGCTCGGGATCATCGCTCTTCAATTTAATTAGATCAAAGTGCCCCACGACGAGCGGCCGCAGCTGCGTCAGCATGTCCAGCTGCTCGTCAAAGTAGCGCTCGAACAGACGCTCGTCCGTGCCGCCGGCCAGCTCTCTGGCCTTTTCATACATAGGCCGGTCATAGTCAATCGGAACGGTCAGCGTATGATGCACGGATCCTACGAAGAACTCGAATGGGAACCTCGAGAGGCTCTGCTCGATCAGGGTCCGTGACTCGGGCCGAATCCAGTCAATCTCGAACCCAATGAGGATCTGGATCTGGTCTGCATATTTCTCGCGCAGCCGGACGGCCTCTGCGAAGTATGCAGCTTCGTTGGCGATCAGGGCGGCTTCGGTGTTGCCGGTTTCGATCTGATGAGTCAGTGGTGTGGGTTGGAATAAACGTCCTTGGGGAGTACCTCTTCCGGGTAAAAGTCTTCCTTCGCTCGGGGCATGTGCTCGGTCAGACAGAAGACTTTGAACTTTTTTGAGATGGCCAATTGGATAATCTCCTCGAGAACGTCTTTGGCATGGCCGGGGCAGAACTGGCCCGAATGGCTGTGATGTGAGAACGGCATGGCTGCACAGGTATTGAGGGAGAGCGTGTAATAGAAGACAGTCAATTAGACGACGAGCTGATGATGTAGAAGTAACAAAGCCTGAAGCAGTACAGTATAGATTAGAGGCGGATTTAATTGATAGAAGTAGTATGCATGTGTCAGAACAAACAACCAATGTAACGCTGTTCTCAGACTGCGTGGGGGGGAGAGATGCCCCGCCCTGAGATACTGGAACCAAGCTCCGAGGATATAAATATATTGATATCAAATCGATACTAGGGAAATTTTTATTGGATCTGTCTTGACAGACCAACGACGGTTGATGCTCAAGTGTAAATCTGAAAGCTTGCAACAAGCCGAAGAAAAAAAGAGATGATACAACTCCGCTGACCCACTATCATCCATCTTCAGACCTGATACCTTTTTTGCACTTTTCACAACATTGCTTTTGAGTATTCTCTTACTCTACATCTATACTGTATATTACAAGACAAGTCATTGTTGTCTTGTGGCCAATACCCAGAAATCCCATTAGTCAGAAAGATAGAAGTGATGCCATGTCATTCATCCAGGATACTTAATCACAATATTCTTTCCACTGCACTCAGATGGCAGTTGAACGTCTCGAGTTCTCGACTTGGCTTGTGCCGTAGCCTCTCCTACCAGTGTTCGCATAGCCTTATCTTTGTCGCTCATCCTGGGGCAGTCTGATCGAGTCGTGCCTAGACGGATGGACGTGTTATCGAACTTGGTCTTATTACATCACAGTCCTCAGGGGATAAAGAGAGCAAGAGAATCTCGCGCACGCCGAGGGGCAGATCATGGACCGGTCAAATCCCGGATTTGTTGTATCTGAATGTTGAGCCCGACTTTGGGATCTTTATTGCAGGCCCACTTGAGGAAAATGATGCCGAAGATCTTATCCACGGTATGCACCGCCACTCCTTCTCACCTGAAACTCTTGCAGAAAAAAATGAATAAGAATCATCTGCAACTCGGTGAGGGGAGCAACCTTCCCACGAAGTTAGGCTCTTGCATGAGGTGAGCCTTTCTCAAACTAGTCACAAGATTGTTTCAGATTGGGCGGCCTCCCACCACCCGTCAAGTCGAAAACCTAGCTGTTGGTGACCTGCCGAGCTTGTCCAATCGTCATAGACATTCTCTTGTCAATCTGAAGCGCTCGCGTATGCAGCACAGTATTCAGGATCATAAATCCAGGGCATGGTGCGCGGTGGAAACCTTCGACAATCCCTGAACCATGCGCGGGACACCAGCAGATGGGCCCTCGTGTTCCTCGCATGAGACACGTAGATGTCCATCTCATCCAAAGAAGGCCTATCCGTAGCATCATTCCATCCGAAAAGAACCAGGTATCAATAACCTTCGACCGGGACCGACCTCAACCAGCCGCAAGCACCGTAGCCACCACATAATCCCCATCATGCGAGATAGACAGCTTGCCTACTCTACCTTCACCAGTTTTCCCACCACCCAAAGGATCCAAGTACACAATCTCCGGTCTACCCTGATCAGCCTCACCAACCCTAACAATAACATCCTTCCATCCGAGGGACGCCGCGCCGGTGGGAGCAGCTTTACGTGCTGCCTCTTTTGCGGCGAAGCGACCTGCCAGCCAGCGCGCCATGTCCGGTGTTATTGGTTTGGGGCCGGGCTTTTCTGCGCCGGATGATGGTGGTAGGAGGGAGAATCTGGTGCGGAAGTCTTGCTGCTCCTGTTCGTGGAGGATCCGCCGGGTGAAGCGGTGGAGGTAGTCGGGACGGTTGATGAGGCGGAGAATTCGGGGGAGATGAACGATGTCCGTCCCTATATTGAGGGAGTATGGGAAGGGAGTTAGTTTCATAGGTGGTTTCGATATCGTAGAGTTAGGAGTTGATCTCTGTGGAACAGGTTTGGAGACGCCGTTTGTATTTTGAGATCATGTGACTGAGGTCTGTTGGTTGGAAGCAAAAGTGAAACCCTGAATAACACTGAATCATGATGAGGGTACTGGAAAATGAACTATAAATAGATCTTTGATTCGATGAATGCTGTCTAATCGCTTTTTCGGCCTCCGCTAATGATATACTCATTGTTTGCACTCCCTCACCTGTCTGCTTGTGAGTTGCTGCATGCTATGAAGCCGTCTACATTAATTTTCTAAGCTATGTCATTCTGCTCAGTGTACTAAGATCCTCTGGATCTGATGGATCCTCAAGAGCAGAGAGATCTCCACGTGCGAGTCATCTGGTATCGGAGTTGAAGGAAACAGCCTCAAATGGCGTATAGCTCTATCATGTACAGATCATCAGCACCACTGGCACAGCCATTGAGCCCCATCACTAGCGAATCCCGACACACGACTGTACGGATCCCGTCTATTATCGCACGAATCATCCAGTTATAGAATCGTTTCCATGATGGATATATCTCGCGTTCAATTTCTTTTTCGTCGTGCATCAGCAAGGCGTCCTCGACTGAGTCCCTATCGTCAAAGGGGGACACCCTAATGATCCGATTTCTTTTGCTCTCCGTTTACTTGGTTCAAGAAGTCCCTGTGATGACCGCGGTTAGCCCCTGTCGCAAGCAGCTTGCTGTGTCGGCGATTCAAATGATAGTGTGGAGAGTCGGCATGCCATTGAAGGCCATCGAAGCCATTGGAGATCGTTGCGGGTCATTGGAACAGCAACGTTGAACAACATATGTGTAGAGTGGACGCAAACATACTGGATGAACTTCTCCTCGTCCTTGGAAGAGGCCTGAATGGGAGGAGTAGCCTGCTTCTTCTGACCACCACCGCGAGTGGAGAGGTAGATACCACCGAACAGGGTGCCCATGACGCCCATGGCGAGCTATAAAATTGATCAAAATTAGCATAAGCCAATTTCAATGTCATCAGCGACTTGACTCCTGTTCGGCTATAGGAGCTTCACGACGACATGACGAGAGAGACCGGGGGGAACGTACGACGTGGGAGCCGACCTGCTTGCCGGCAATCTGGTAGTAGACAACCATGATGATGGATTGGAGTAGATTTGAAAGAAGAGGATAGACGCGGGGAATGGAGCAATGCGAATAATAGGTCCTGCGGAAGCAATCGTGAAAGCCGGCAGCGATGGAAGTTGACTGCGCGGCTTGGCCTTTACCTCATTTGGTTAGAGCTGCCTTAGAGGTCCCGTGACATCACGTGTACAATGCATGACATAATAGGTTTGCTTAAGATCATGTGATGTTCCGGCGCGGTCCGAATCAGAAGACGGATTCGGGAAGATCCGCGGCACCGCATCATAAGACTTGGAGAGCATAAACAGCCAACAACCACCAATGAACAATGGTTTACAGGATATAAGCTGAAGTATATGCTACAATTTATTGCTAGAGCTATCAATACAAGCACAGCATCACTTGACATGAATCTTTTGTGGAAAGGACACAGAGTGGCAGTGCAGGGCACTGGACCAAGGGAAGCACCCGATTGAACCTCGGGGCAAAGATACCTACAGCCTGGGATGAATTACTCCGTCTCCTCAATACTACCCCGGCTACTGCGTGCTGTGCAGCAGTTCGGGTGCCGCTGCGGTTACTGAGGAGGACAAATCAGAGGAAAAGAATTAAATGAGAGAATATATTGTTCTTCCGGAGCACTTCCTGGCTGTCCATCCATCGAGTTTATCCATTCTTTTCAACTTTACTTTGCTCTGTACCTGTAGCTTGTAGCTTCCCTCGTACGGTTACTTGCCTCGCCTGGCTATCACTGTACATACGGAACGCATATACCCTTCAGTCCAGATCTTCATTGATATCAAGTCACTCATTTTCTTTTTCGCAAATTGAAAGCATGTTCTGGAGGAAGCGTGATCATCACGATGGGACTCCCGCAGACACGCCGCAGCCACCGATACCCCGCGAGAAGCTTCCTGCTCAGCTTCAGAAAATAGTTGATCAAGATGATGGCTTCTATGATGATATCTACCCTCCATAGTATGTTGTCTCCTGGCATATCCAGTCGCTACTCCTCCAAAGTGGCCGTTCTGTGTCGCGTGTCCAAGTTTACTCTGCGGAACTATGGCATCATCATCTCCGCCTGTCCCCGCAAAAGATTCAATTCAAGAAATAATGAATTTCTTTTCTCTCCTACAAACCTCACCACCACTCCTACCCACGACCTCCTCACCACCTCAACGCAATGATAAACCCATCATCTAACATGGACAGTTCCGTCGACTCAACCGACACCCCCTACCGCTACGCCGGTTACGTCAACCGCATTCGCACCATCCTCCTCTCCGCCCACCGCTACGTCGCCTACACCTCCGACATAGGCGAGTCCTTCCGCCCCGTCGCACACCCCTACCTCGTGCGCACCGCCTACGGCATCTCCTGGACCTATCTGCTCGGCGATGTCGCCCACGAAGGCTACAAAGCCTACCTGCGCAACCGGCACGTCCTCGCCCCATCTGGCGAGGCCTACAAGGACGCCAAGGACCTCTCGGCCAACGAGGTCGTCATGGGCATGGCAACAGGCGACATGGGCGGCGCCAGCGCTGGCGCTGAGCTCGCCCCCTGGCCCACAACCCGCATCCCCCTCATCGAGGACTACCGCATGGTAATGGTCAAGCGGGCCGTGTTCCAGAGCATCGCAAGCATGGGGCTGCCGGCGTTCACGATCCACTCGGTGGTCAAGTACTCCGGGCAAATGATGAAGAACAACAAGAACGTGTTTATGCGGACCTGGACGCCTATCGGTGTACGTCTCCTCCCTTCCCCAGCAGCGTAAGGCAGTCCAGTACAGCTACTAATGCAAATGCAATGACAGCTCGGCCTAGCAGTCGTCCCCTTCCTCCCCTATATCTTCGACGAACCTGTCGACGAGGCAGTAGAATGGTCCTTCCGCACTGCTCTCCGCGCCTACGCAGGCGAGGACGCCGTCCGGCCCCTCCCCGCTCCGGCCGCTCACCCCGCAGCTGCAGACGCAGGCGCAGACGCGCCCTCCCTATCGCACTATCTGAAGACTCAAGCGGAGAAGAACTCATCCGCGGCGCTCGGAGCCGACGGGTCCGTCGCCGCGAGCGCGAATCTCTCCTGGGAGGAATACAAGGCTGAGCGGCAGAAGGCGAAGGAGGAGCGCAGACGGGAGCGCGAGGCCAAGGGCCGAACGGGACCGCTCGCTTGGCTGGGGTTCGGGTCGGACTCGGACTCGAAGAGTAAAACCGAGTAATGGGTCTCTATTCTCCTTTAATGCTAGGGTTTGGGTGTGTTGGGCCGGGGGCGTTTCATGTGGTCATGCGCCTGCGCTTGAGCCTGTATGTTGATTTAGATTTTCCGGTCTGCCGCGTAGACACTCCGTCTCACTTCGATACATTTCCTTTGTCATTCATCTCGTCTCTGTTGCATACGCACAGCCATGTACAGGAGTTCGAGGTGCTCTCAGCTCAATGATTCCGGGTTGTACCTAATATATCTTATTGACGATAGAACAAGACGTACATAGGACTCATCTAGACTTAATAGACATCGTGCAGGCAAGTGTCAATCCGTAGCTACTACTCGCAAGATGGATTGATATTCAACATATTCAACATTTCACCGGTCAAATAAATATTCAGGCATTCATTCAGCATCCACAGGGGTACAGATATCCTAGACACGACTCGTTCACTCTCTACTCACACTATACATCTGTACAATAATCGCAAAAACAAAACACTAAAGACATCAAGGGAGAGCAGGGCCAGGGGCGATAGTATACGGCATCACTCATCACAGATACCTACCCCCCAACCCAGGTATGGAGCAGAGGAATTGATTTTTTGAGACGATGCGAGCCGAGAAGGTAACAATGATCTTGGTGTCGGGAGGTAAGTACTTCTCTGTGGCACCATAAAGGAAAGTAAGAAGTGAAAAGGTAGAAAAAGTGAAGACCAAAGTCTGGCAAGAACAAATGGGGAATAAATATAGGGAAATATGGTAGAAGAAAGAGACAGAATGATACATAAACAACGCCATAGAAGCGCTGTCTCACAAACCAAAAAAAAATGAATACATCCAGAAGCTAAAAAGTATCTCCGAAGGCAGCAGGACTGGCAGGCATTCCAGCGAGTCCCACTCCCGCCCATGATCTTTGACCCACATCGTAGGGCTTAGTTCTATTATTCCTTCTGCAATACTCGGGCTTAGTTCCAGCCCAGCGAGTTCTCGGCCATGACAGGAGCACTGATCATCTGGCCCCGGCCACTTCCCCGGCTATTCTGGCTGTTGCGGGAAAGACGACCGCCAGCGGTGAAAAGAGAACCGGCACCACGACCTTCACTCGTCTGCTCCATAGTGGAATTGGAGCGGCGATGCAATTGACGCTTCTTGCGGTAGCGACGAGCAACCCAGAACATACCCGCACCATAGGCTGCGGCGCCGCATACAACACCAACGCCGATGCCAACAGAGCTGGCACGAGCGGAAGAGCTGCGACTGGCACCGGCATCCGCGTTGTTGCCAGAGTCACTGCCACTGCCATTACCATCGCTGCTGCTACCACTGCCGCTGTATCCACCGCCGCTAGACAATCCGCTGCCACTAGATGAGCCGGATTCTCCGACAACAAGAGGGATGGAAGGATCGATCATTGAGAACAAAGTCTTGACCGACTCGTTCGGCTGCTGGTAGAGTTTGGACAATGGACTGCGGAGCAGCTTCCTCAATGTGTCAACCTTGTCCGTAGGTATATAAGCCAAGGCAACGGTTGCAATGTACCCGGTGCTGGCCGAGTTGTCGTAGGGCTGGATCGCGAACATCGAGATATCTTTGCCGAGAATCTCCAAAGCATAGATCAGTCCCTGTGGAACGTACAGGAAGATCTGCGATGAAGAGAGCGGGGTCGTGGCAACGAAGCTGTATCGTAGTTTGCCATTGAAGCCGATCTGAATCAAGGTAGAGTCCGGTGGAGGACTGGTCAGACCATTGGCCGGCGAGATGGATCCAGGCAACTGAGCGGGTCGACTGGTGCCAGTAGCGGTCTCAACCGTCGAGAGCTGAGTCGTGGTTGTAGGCTCCACCAGAATACTGGAGGGAACAAAGTCGGTGTTCTCGGTGGTGGTAGTTTCGGGTGGATGAGTAGTACTGGTGGTGCTGGTGGTGGTCGGGGCGGCTGTGGTCTCCAGCGTGGTTGTCGGGCTTGGGGTCGTTTGCTCGGTTGTAGAGGGTGTCTGAGTTGCCGAGCTGCTGGAATTGATAGTAGGCGTAGGCAAAGTCGAGCTCACTCCGGTGGAACCCGTGATAGCAATCGAGGAACCAATAGCAGTATCGGAGCTACCGGGAATGACAGCGGTGCTGGTAACTGAAGGAGCAGTTGTAGGAACGCTAGGACTGATCTGAGTGTACGAAGTTGGCGTCTCAGTTCCGCTAATGCCTCCTGGGATGAGGATACTAGTCAAGCCGGTGGGGACGCCAACGAAACTGCTGGTGGGAGTGCTTGCGGTTGGAATGACTCCAGTGCTACCAGCGCTACCGAGGATAGGACCCAGAATTCCACCCAGGCCACTCGAGCTGGTGGCGGAGGGTGTCACAGCAGGGACGCTGACAGGCATAGTAGACTGACCAAGGTCTGTGGATGCCGGAGTCTCAGCCCCGCTGCTACTGTTGGTCGCGGCTGAGGATGATGCAGCAGAACCGGGCAATAGGTCAGGGACACCAGAGGTCAGCGAATCGAGTAAGCCGCTCGAGCTTGGAGTTGGGGAGGGGCTGGCCTCTGCCGAAGAGTTGTTGCCTGTCGAAGAGGGAATAACGTCTGTTGAGGGGGTAACAGTGCCATCAGTGTTGGACGAATTGGTAGTGGCAGCTCCGGACGCAAGGGGACTGGAAGCTGCAGGCAGAATTCCAGAGAGGTCCGAGGCAACAGTGTCAAGGAGGCCGGACGAGCTTGCAGCTGCGGTCGGAGTCGCTTCAACAGGAGAGGGGGCAGAGGGAGATGAGGAACCTGTTGGCGTCGCAGAGTTTGTGCTGGGATCAGTGCTCTCGGTTGTCGAACCCCCAGGGGTCTTGGATTCAGTGACGGATGGAACAGCAATGGTTGAGCTGTTTTGGTTTCCCAGAACACCACCAACAACACTACCCACACTACCCAAGGCATCGCCAACGACATTACTGCTGCTTGTGGCAGGAGTTGATGAGGGTGCTGGAGTTTGGGAGTTGTCCGAGGTGTCTGCCTTGCCCTGAGATGTCTGCGCTGTTGATGAGGGAGTTGTCGTCGAACCCTCAGGAGTCTTGGATCCATCAGTGGTAGGTGAGCTTACTGGAGGGCTGGTACTGGTTGAGCTGCTCAGGTTTCCCAGAACACTGCTGACAAGGCCACCCACACCACCCAAGGCATCGCTGACAACATTTCCGCTGCTTGTGGCAGGAGTTGATGAGGCTGGTGTAATTTGGGAGTTGTCTGAGGTGTCTGCCTTGCCTTGAGGGGAGGTCTGCACTGTTGATGCAGGAGTTGTCGTCGAACTCTCAGGGGTCTTGGATCCATCCGTGGCAGGCGAGCTTGCTGGAGGGCTGGTATTGGTTGAGCTGCTCGGGTTTCCCAGAACACCGCCGACAACGCCACCCAAGGTGTCGCTGACGACATTTCCGCTGCTTGTGGCAGGAGTTGATGAGGCTGGTGTAGTTTGGGAGTTGTCTGAGGGGTCTGCCTTGGCCTGAGGCGAGGTCTGCGCCGTTGAGGGAGTCGTCGCGGGAACGTTGTTCGGAGCAGACTGATCAGCCGCAGAAGATGGCTCGGGCGATGACGGCTCGGCCGTTGAACCGGACTTGGCATCAGAAGTTGTCCCTGCTGAAGGGGGAGGTGTGGGGGTTGGGGTAATGGTGTGAGAGACACCGTTGGCATCTACCGAGACGACGATGGGCAGGGAGACGAGCGGGGTGCTGGATGGTGTCGCGGCGCCGTTTTGAAGCAGGCTATTGAAGTAAGCGATGAAGGGGTTTACATCAGCCCTTGTATCCAAGTGAGTGTCAGTGTTCGACAATGCAGCGGCAGAGGAGTCATGTCCATGGACGACATGTCTTTTGAGTTGTTTGGGAATGAAGCGAGGCTTCAATTCCTGAGCATTTTCGGCCGCGACAAGCTCGAGACCTCCCAGGGACAGGAGGGCCGCAACAAGATGAGTCGCAGGACGCATGGTTTGGATACCAAAGTAATATCTCGCGATAAGGAACGGCTAGGGTTGACGGTGCCGTAGTGATGCACAAAGGAATGGACGGAGCCGAAAGCTCAGCAGGGCTCCTATAGTCAAAGGTAGATCACGAGAGAGGCTCAATATTATCCGTCACGCTCGGCAATGCATCGATGCAGGTCTTGGAGCTGGCTGGGCGAGGGGAAATGCTGCTATCGCGTCCAAAATTGTATATACGGTACGTAACTAGGTGGTTGGGACGCAATCGCAGGTTCTTCGAGCCGGGCACCCTTGCTGACAATCGACAACGGACAGCGCGATCGACTGTATCCGATGCAAATACTTTGATGATGCGAGTTCAAGGTTCGGGACGGTAGCGATATAGCGGCGTCGACGTCAAAGCTGATCAATTCGTGATAAAGAACGAGTGTATAAACAATGCGAATAAAGAGCGACAAGGGAAGCTATTGATCGACTGTTCCCCAAAGCGAATTGGCAAAAACGAATGTGAGTGCTGTAAGGAACGAACGACGAGATCTAGATTAGAAACGTCAAAAATTAATAAAAGAAAAGAGAGACCGCGTTATTGTCGTGGATATGAGGTGGAGGAGGTGGGTGACGGTGTTGGTGGACGAGGCCGATGGATAAAAGTACCTGTTGAGTAAGGAGGACTGGCGGATCTCTGGTAGAAGCGAGAGGCGCGACCGTGGGAGAGAGGGGGGCCGGTGGGTGTGGATGCGATGCAAGGAGTCAGCGCGCTTGTCAGGTCCCAACGGTAAACAATATGGGCCACGTCAATGAACAATAGCACTGACTATCGACGGGAGATAGACGAAATAATTAAGAGCAAAAGAAGAGAATAAAAGATGACGGGGAAAAGAACAAAAAGAGTGACAAGAAGGCAGGACAGACAGCAGCACTTGAAAAGACGAAAAGCGACTAAAGAAAGAGGGACCTCGAAGGTGAAAGGGAAATTAATTGAGGCGGAGATGGAGGATTATCTTTGACTAGTTTGAGGTTAGCCTGGTTTATTTTCGTTGTTAGCGCAGTGCAAGTGGAAAAGAAAAGGAGGAACTTATTATTGTTACCATACCGCATCATCATACAGGGGTTGGCCATATTTACCACCAATTCAGTGTACAGAGCCGTGTAAATGGAAAGAGCAGTCCGAATATTACTGAAATTTTACAGAAATACATAGTACTGCTCGTTAACATGGAGAGTAAAGGCACACGCTATGGACACGCACCACTTTCTGGTTGTACACCTACGGAGTAGATAACTTGAGTAACTGCTCTTCGAGATGTTGGCATTGACAGCACCTTCACAGTGTTCTACAATACTTACAGCTGATGTAGTTATCTGTAGACATCCGTGGTGATGCAACCAATCTATCAGTCCGGATGGTTCTCTTGTGGAGGAGATGATGAAAGTCAGCAAGGCATACTGCGGCGGCTGGCTACTGCAGCACTGCCTACCCAAACGGTATACCACTTTCAAATTCTACAGATAACATTCCTCAGAAAAATCACAACAGTACTAATCTGTAATTCCAGTGTTAATCTCAGTCATCATTGGCACCTTTACAGACGCTCACTCGGTATTATGAACTCTTTGAGTTGGCCCAGCCAACAGAGTCGATCAGAGTCGAAGGGAGAAGTTCTGAAGAGAAGTCTAGATTCTCCATGGTGTATCTGGATCAACAAGACCCTGACTCAGTAGGAAGGCAAGTCATGAAGAGATGCCTCCAAGCCAAAGGCACACAAATCAAAATCATAACCACTGTAGGCGATCTGTAGCACAGGAGGAAGCGGTGCAGTGGCAGTGTTGAAAGGCCCGGCACATCACAAGCATTTTGAAGCAGGATTAAACATTCCCTGAATGAAACTGGAACAAAGAAAACATGCAGTTCCCAAGTTCAATGGAGGAGTTCCTCAGTTTCTCCATCTATCCACGGGAGGCTGATTCCGAGACTTGGAGACTGATCTTTCTTTGGTCGTTGACCAAAGTCGAAGAAGTCTTGTACTACCACATCATCGCTGATGCCCATTGCAATTGTTACAATGCATGCTGATCTGCTGGCCAGGCGTGCTCATCATAATTCCCGGCATTTCCCGCACTTGGCCTCCACAGCCCACTCGACCAATCACCCATGTTCCATCCAACCAACCCACCAGCCTCTTGCTAATGCTGCGTTGCAGTAAGCCTATTCTGTCAAGGTTCGGTCCATCGCAAGGTCTAGAATGACGGCGTCATTTTAGTGCGTGTGTGGACCACAAGTCGTCCACTTATGCCGACTTTCAAGATAAATTGTGGAAATATGGTGGAGTATTATGGTGCGTGGTGATACAGTAGTGGTATGATGATTTAATAATGGCTAACTCAGTGCGAGCCGAAGGAATGAACAGAGTCAAGGTTCTCTTAAATGATGATCTCCTTGTCTGATAAATTAGATTAAACGCACAGCCTTATGGTTATGACTACGGACACTTCATTCAAGTTGCCAAAAGGTACCTGGCGATGACAACATTCCTAACCTGGGGCATCAGTTTCGTACTCTATGAAAATGTATCGCTAGAAACACGAGTCAGCACTCACGAAGTACAATAACAAACCACTAAGTATTCAGGGGGAAAGACCTCATGGTCCAAAGAGAACCATGACATACGCTAACATATTTGCAGTAAAGCCCTCCATTAGGGTGTCATAGCGTGTCATAGCGACCGACACCATTGACCCGAATGAGGAACCTAGGGGATCAACTTCTCATTTCGTCTTCCACCGAGTCTAACGCCCACTCCATTCGGCGATTAACTTCGGTCATAGCGTGAGGAACACTGTAAGTAAACTGATTATTGATGATTAAACTTCGATAGCCTGATGCTGAACATTGTGCATGTCAATCATCATACCAGCTTCCAGGTTCCAACAGATTATTCATCTATCTATTGGACCAGCGATGTGCCAGGTATTCCTCCTGAACTCTATGATCTGTCCACAAGGAGATGTTTTACCTCCACATGCTTTTCCCCTAGCAGGTTGCAGTTCCGTAAGCGACCCGGCGTGGGAGGCTGAAACGGTCGTCCTTTCATCCCTTCCGGCTGGACCGCTCCGAGCCTGGTACAGACACTTACGGAGTCAACGGAGTGCCATATTGCATATTTGCTGTCAAGGAGCACCTCTAGTGTGCTATCTTGAGAGCTACTAGAAAATGAACAGTTGAAAGCCACTTAGTACAGGCGACAAAGCAGCAAATGCCACCTGGACAGATTAGCGACCTTTAGTAAAGGTACAGCGGAGCCCATGGCCTGATGCAGTATCAATGGCAGCAATCGATAGACAATATCTTACAGAGTAGATATTTTAGCTGTCCCTGATTCCTGAGACACCAGCAAGCAATCCATAGCATCACGCTCAAGTCAGGGCAGAACTTCATTCCAGGCACCACGCAGTACCGTCAATCTTGACGATTCCAACACAACACCACGTCATTGGACATTCCTCCCCCATGTGCTTAGAGTCAGCCATGTTTTCATGATAGATGATGCATCAGAAAATGTTGTCCTTGATGAAACGAACAAAAATGTGACCGTCAAGACACGACACTTGGTAAACACAGATTTACCAAACTTGGTACCTGAGTTGGAAAAATGACGCTAAACCTGTTCCTGAAAATGACCTACAACGGCCCACTTTACTAAGCAAATGTCCCATTGATGGACGGATCAATTGACTTTTATATTACACATTACACGGTACAGGCTTTTATGGCTCCCATTGGTACAGAGTATGGTGTTATTCTCAGCATACCATTTCATGACTTCAGCAAAATCGTCTGGATGAGTTGTCAGTTAACTGCTAAATAGCCAGTTTGTAGTAGATCCTGGCTGACACCTAACCATATCTCCTCTGGTTCATCCTACTGCAGGTCCAAGACTACTAACATCGTACATGGCTATCTCAGATCTAAGCCATGCAGACAGATATGCCATGGTCCATAGAGCCACGTTTTGCTCTGAAAGATTAGCAATACCATCCAGTCCAGCCACATCAACACCGCCATATACGGTTACCACAAGACACCTTACCTATCACGCCTGCCAACACATCAAAACACCTCCCGATCATCATACCAAGACCTAAAGTCGAGAATCCCTCCCTCTTGTCACCACCGCAGAACACTCAATCTCCACATCCGTACCCAACGGCAACGTCTTAACAGCAACGCAAGTCCGCGCCTAGTCATACATCAGCATCCGCATCAGCATCCACCTCTTCCCATTCCCAACGCAAAGCAAAATGGATAGAAGCAAACTCACCGGCTTCGGCTCCCCAAACGCCGCCTGATAGACTTCATTCACAGCCGCAAAGTCCCCCATATCAGCCAGGAAGATATTCACTTTGACGACATCCTGCAGACTCGACCCGCCTGCTTCCAGGACAGCGGAGAGATTATGTAGGATTTGCTTCTGCTTTGCCTTAGTTTCATCATTTCATCTCTCTAGAATTGTAGAGGAGGGGGGGAATGAAGTACAGTGCGCGCTTGTATGGGGCCCTCCACCATCTTCCCCGTTCTGGGATCCACGCCGACTTGCCCAGAGCAGTAGATCATGTCCCCTACTTTGATTCCCTGGGAGAGGAATGGGGGCGGGAGGGGGGCTTTTTCAGTTTGGATGGGGATGTGGATTGTTTTAGCCATGATTATGGTTATGGTTATGGTTACTGGGAGGTTGTCTAGTTGAGGATTTGAAGGTGGTGAGAAAGCTGGTCTGTTGGAGGTTCTCTGGTGACAAAGCTGGAGGTAGACAGTAGGTAGATTCGTGCGGAGATGTCGCCCCACTATGACTACGACTCCGGATATGGTGTCTACCATGCACTTGACAGGTAGGTGATGGATATATTGTTTTATAGGCAGATATTTGTAGAAATGAAGAAATGGGTCTTGAGTTTTCAAGAGAGTGATAGACGCACAGTTGTGGACCTGGCAAATATGTTGGACTGTTAATGCGGGAAGATATATTCTTCTTTATGTGTATGGAGATGGCATCATAACATGAACTCAAGACACCGATCTACGAGATAAGTTTGGCTTCAAATCAGAGTTGTCGTCATTCCTTGAAGAATCTAGACTATTGTAAATATCTATATCTAACTCAAGGCAAAATACTAATATACTGAATTCAAGTAAGTATACAGAGGGCCTGGAAGTATGCATGCACAAAAGTGCCTGTATCGTAACCCTCTCACACCATGACACGTCTAGAGCAGCAGTGAATGTGTGAATGTGCAAGATGCCCTCCTACTCAAACCCAACACCAGCCCTCAGGTCTCTCACCAGAATGATCCGGAACATGCCCCGCCAGAAAGATGACTCGCTATCGCTCACGCATGGAAACCATTCCAGAATTTCCAGAACTCCAAAATCTAGCTCTCCAGATGACTGAGAATTGGAAGTCCATTCCGGACTGGGAGCCTGACTGGAAGAAAATGCGTGGACAAGGACCAGCTCCCGAGTCCAAGAGCCCTGTTGAGGTCTGCGTACATGGCTTGACTGCGAAGTTCTTCCTGGATCTTCCCGATGATAGAATCATCCCTAGTTACTATCTGAAGAAAGCTGAGAGAACTGGTATGTTTTGGCTCTCTCAAGACGTCCTGACAGAGGAAGTCACTGACTGATGTATCTGCAGTCATTGTTCAGCGTACACCTTGGTGCTTTCGCAATGCTGACGATGCCCGCGACGTGGACATAAACAAATGGTCTCCAGTCGACATCCACTTTCGAAGCGTCTTCATGACCCTCAGAAAACTTCCCGAGTTCGGCTCTCTTTACGACGAAGATGAAGACGAGGACGAGGGGTACGGTACGACGGACGCGGGGGGAAGCAAGTCCAAGTTCGATGAGATGGTCAAACTTCAGGGACAAGTCGTGTATGCTCTTCTGCAAGGGATCTTGGAAGCGTTCAAAATCACCAGAGAGACGGACGACAGCGACTCCTACTTCTTTTTCCGGTCAGTAGCTTCTCCATGGCATGGCATGCCATTCCCGACTCTTGCACTCACAGCCGCTTTAGGACGAGGCTGCTCAACTGCCAGCTAGAATATTGGGTCGGATACAGCGAGAGATACAAAGATGGTCCTCTCACAGCTGGACTGGTCGGCTTGGATCACCATCCTGACAAGAAGGTCTGCCCTACAGTTCTGCCTGTGTCTGCGGTAAGCTTTCCCTTCAATCCACAGAACCCTTTCAGATCGCTAATACCTGCTTTTAGTCTTTGGAAAACATATCTCTCAGATCGGCCCTCGAGGACAAGCTCAAGCTCATGCTTGGCCAGCTCCTTCTTAACATCTCCCGTCTGCGGCCCCATGGGGATCAGATCCCGGACCAGGAGGTTTATCTGATTGGCATCCACGGCTCCAGGCTGCATATCCTCCGTGCCATCTTCCTCGGTCAGAAAACGTCCCATCTGTGGAGCGGAAGACATAACCGTTCCTCCTCAGACGCCGATGTGATAGACCCCAATCCGAGCACTGCCTACGATCGATTCTACACTGGAAAGTACCTGGAACGACTTCGCCAACAGGTGGAGTGGCTTAGCGCGAAGAATCTGGACAATGATCCAAATCCACGTAATCTTCGAGTCTTGGGCAGCCGCGAATTTGACCTCTGGCGCAAGCAAGATTTTCGAGTCGCCGTCAAGATGATCGTGGCTCTGTTCATCTACATGATGAGCGGGCGGGCTCGTTGCGGCGTTCTGCAGAAGGCGTTCCAGAATTACCCTATTGATGAAGGATCAGACGATGAGTTGGAGGAGGTACATGACACTCGCATAAGGGTGGCGATTGAGGAAGAGGAGCTAGCAAAGAAGGAGAAGGAGTTGGAAGAGACTGAAAGGAAGAAGTGTGAGGAGGAACAGAACAAGGCCAAAACAAAGGGAAAGAGGCGAAGCTCCATCCATGATCGCTTTCGAGGATTCAAAGGTTGGCGGAAGCCGTGCGAAGACTTTGCGTGGCAGGAGGAGGAGAAAGCTAACTCATTGGAGGACGACGACTTGTAGACCAAGGAGCCCGGTCTTTGCTTGTCCTAAGGCAGTGTAGCCTAGACAGCGTGATCCTGGTAAATTTAGCTATTCTGAATCAATCAGTTCGACTTGGCGACATTGCAACATTCCATTTGATAGGACACCATACACGAAACAGAAGGCAAGTAAATATAAAGTTCTGAGTTTTCTGTACAAACACCGAAATATGATCACAATGTTGTGACAAATTGTTGCTTCACATGAGGTAATAACCAAAATGAACCTTATTCTCGGTCTCTGCGACGCCTTTCAGACTCGAACTCGGTGAATCCATCAATACCCAGTCCGTCTTGCCCCCCAGTGCGAAAATACTCAACAACGACACCGATAGCGTAGCACGTTCCCGCCGTCGCTACACCACTGATGAGCATCCTACGGAGTGCTGTTCGAACTCTGGGCCGAGCCTTCGCATGATCAGTGCTTACGATGGCTGGATTGGAAGACGAGTCAGAAGGAGCAGTCGCCGCTCGGATATTTTCATCGGAGTCTGATTGAGGGGAGGTGAGTCGTCCTGCTGAACCACCATGGCTTGGGGTATTCGAAAGCATAACTGAGCCACTCTCGGAAACCTTCCTAAAGATAAGGATATCCTCGCCGCCAGAGATAATTTCATACCCGTCATCGCGCATTTTAGCAAGGTACGGTACGAACTTCGCAGGGTGGCTCAGACGAGAAAGTACTTCCGCGAGTGAAAGTAGCTTATCGGTCGACTGCAGTGAGGAGCTTGTCTCTGCTTCCACCACCTGCAAGGTAGAGGGGTCGTATACAAGAACACGATATGTTGCTGTTGCCCAAGGACAATTTGGAGAGACTTTAGGTTGATCGTGCGCCCTCTCGGATTCATGATTTGGACCAATCCTTACGTTGTGAAAGTCTTCTTGAGGACGAGGAAGGGAGGTACTTGCAGTCATCGAACTCTGAGAGTGCAATTGAGCCTTTGGTGAGTCAAGTGGCTCCAAAACCGTCTCTTTTGATTTAGAAGCTTCAAGGATTTTGTACTTCTCCCGAATTCTTTGAGCATCTATGTCTTTGACTAGGTCATCGGCCATCTCAAAGGCAAGGTCCAGTTTGCGCCGCTTGTCCTTTAGTTGCTCTTCCGGATCTCCATCCTCCTTCTTCAGCTCGTACGGTGTGCGAATGTCACTGGCGCGTAGAATATCCAGATCTTCAGCTTTTTCTGCCTGTGTGACCCACTCTTCCTGCTGCTTAAGCTCGTGCGATGTCCTATGTGGTGTAGCTAATGGATCTTTTGTTTCCGTTGGGACGCCTGATGACCCTTCATTTTGATGGTTAATAGCGGAGGGAGGCAAATTGTCCGCCTCTAAACGAGTATTGCCAATTGATAACGGCTCGTTAGCTGTTTCAATCTCCGATGCTGGTACCCCCTTTGTAAAAGCCGTAGTTGTGTTCCGAGGCTCAGTTGGCTCTTTGAGGATGTTTTCATCAGAATTTCCTGGCTTCGCAGGTAAGAGACTGTCGCCATAGGCAAATTGGCCTGGGCCTAGTGTGGTACTTTGAGGACTCGGGTCATCGACTATTTCAGATTGCACGGTGTTCTCATGGGCTGCAGCCCCTGTAACCCCTTTATCGTCCGGGTGCGCTTCTGAGCGGTCTACTGGGGAGAGGAAGCCAGCACTCTGGGCGCCCTCACTTTGAACTGTATTTGGATGAATCGATGAATCGGGAGTTCCCGTGTACGGGGTATCCTGAGACCTCTCACGAGTTTCCCCCTTCTTCGGGACCATGCGGCCGGTGATGGGATCAAACTCATAGTTCCCAAAATCATCCTTCGCCGGCTCCTTATATGCGTTGACCTCGCTACTGGGGCTGGCTGACTGTTTGCCACTAGGTCGAGGATCAGATGAATGCGCGGCATCAGTCTTCATGCGCGCAGTCGTATCAGTTACTTTAGGCTCGGCTTCTGCCTTTGACCCATGACCGAAAAGAGACTGGAACAGGGAAGAGAAAATATTCTCATGCTTGCCCCAAGACTTAAATGGGTCAAGCCTTCTCCCGAATAAAGCCTCGTAAGGATCCGCCTCGATCTCCTTCTTTATCTGATCCATCCTCTGCTCCAAACGACTCCTTTGTGCTTCCCAATAGCCGTTCTTGGGCGCATGTTCATTCCAATTTGGAGGAACGCTGAATTTCAACCGGCTCCATCCCCAGCCAGAATTCCACCACGGACGATGATCGTCGAATAAAGATTGTGATCGTTGTCGGTGACCAATTTGTCCGTCTCTTAGCTTCGAAGGACTATAGCGCAGATGCTTTTCTAACCTCCTTCTTTCGTCAGAGCTTCTGCTCCCATATCGATGGTATGTATATCGCCATATCCCTCGGCTCTGGACTGAAGCCGTGCTTGAAACTTTGGGGTAAGTGACGTATGGAACTTGAGAATATCTTGAAATGGCTCTCGAGCACCTCAAATGTTTAGGGTTCGATAGCAGTGAAGTATATGACATTTTGAACGTTCCCTTTGAGCTAAGTGGATTAACTTATCAGATCTCTCGATAATGAAGGTGCAGTCCTACCTGACTGCGTTATGACAGCCAACGATCTAGACCCTCACATCACAGCAGCTTTCACAGGCTAAAGCTCTCATTAAAAGTCCGTGCTGGAGCCAAGCACTAGAGAAAATAAGAAACGATGAAGACCAAGCTTGACAGTGGAGGACACAACAGAGATGATGAATTAGTCTAGCTATGAGGAGCGAGGGAGCTTCTCCAAGGGGCGGAGAGAGCTCGTAGATAAGCCATGCGGGGTCGATAGCTGCAGAACCAAATGTCAACTGTTTCGCCACAAGGCACACTACCTTACGAACAGCGGCACAATTTATTTTTAATTATATCTATAAGTAGAACGAGGTAGTAGCAGCTTCAATAAGAAAGATTTATCTCTCTTGGTCATAACGGCCTCATTTTGGTAAAAGGGCCCATGCTACCGAATACACTATATCAATATGTACAAAGAACTCCTTCATATGGCCAGGCTTGACACCCTCGAATCAATCGAATCAATGCTGTTCATCGAAGAAAGGTCAGCCGTGATGTAGTTGCTCCAAAACCTTAACCCTTCGATGCCTTCCTCGCGACATAGGACACCTTTATCCTCAGCCATTTCTAGCTCTTCTGCTGCGACTCCGACACTCCACTTGAACCTTTGAGCAGCCTCCTGTGCTGTCACGGCACGCCCAAATTGACGCCAGTCCCACGGTACTGGATCGGCGGGCGGTATCTGACGAAGTTCCACCATCCACTCTTGCAGTTGCCGAATGGTCTTCTCATCACTCCAGTCGTAGCGTTGAACAACAAGAAGACCACTTTTAAATCGCCGCAGCCGAACAGGTAGTTTCAGTTTCTCCCAGAGCTCTGCTGCTTTCTGGAAGTCAGAAGGACTGACAAGTTCCACCCCATTTCGGGAGCGGTTGAAAATCGCCCAAAGATCAATCAGGCTCATGATACCGCCTTCTTTCTGTAAGATACCTTTTCTATCGTCAGTGAGGTACTCCGCCAAGTTCCGTGAAAGTTCGGAGAGATATAAATTCTCGGCACCAGAGCCAAGCATATCTTTGGTCGTGGTCATCCCAAGAGCGGCAGCGGATTCTGAGAGCACTGCGTTGGTTGCTGCAGAATTCTCGTCACCGGCCATACCTGATTCCCTGGCGAGCGTTTCAGCAAGATTGATGATCCGTTTAGCAGACGCCATCAAGGCCTCAAGATCTTCAAACGAGCTGCCTATTACCACCTCGTTATTCCTACGAGCCTCAAGTCCCCGCTGCTCAAGGCCCGCGATTCCTACTGCGGGGGACCGGGGTGGGGCTGGCGCGGAACCATTGGCAGCAACGGCACCAGGGGCTGTAAGATTCGGCGTGGCAGGTGATTGCGATGGCTGTTGCGGAACAGGAGGGGCATCGTAGAGCAGCCACTTTCGCTGGACCAAGGCGCCTTTCAACCTTTCATAGAAAGTCTTTTCACCGCCTCCGCGGAAGGATAATTTGACTACCTCGAAAGTCTCAGTATTGGCGATGTTTCCTTGACCGAATACTGGCGCTGGGGATTCTGATCGACGTGAGTCATCAACAGAAGCTCCTCGGGCGACTGCGGAGGCTAGGGGAGCCCCGCATATTTCACACTCCAGAAGATAGGGATGGTTCATAAATGTACATCTGGGACACGGTGTCGAGGCATTAGGCTTGCGTACGATTCCATCATCATTGCTTCCGGGTTGACCAGGCTCATGTGAAACTGGATTTACTTGCGCGGCTTCGCGGCTAGCGGCAGCTGTGATTGCGGCCTTCAGAACGGTCGTAAATGGCGGCTTTATGCCACAAGCCAAGCATGGCGGCAAGGGTGTAGAAGCAGTAGCCGTTGCTGGGTCGAAATTAGAAGGTACCGGATTAGTGAACGAGCATATAGGGCAGACCCAGGTCACGTTCATAGGCTTCGGCGCCGGCTGCTTGTATGGGGTTGCCGGGAGTGGAGACTGCGATCTCCCGGACTGGAACTTTGGAGACTGCGATGCAGAGGGGCTAGCCCCTGCGCTCTTCGATTTGAGGTCATTCTTTGCGGGTTTCGGATGCAAGAGAATTTTCGAAGATGACTTCAGAAACCCTGCCTGGAAAGTGTGAGCTCGGAAGCAAATGACAGTACGGACTCAACCATCAACCATACTTGGTAATCGGCTCGGTCGATTTCCTTCAAGTCGATGGCGACTGAGTACTTGCGTGGCTCGTCAACAGCGACATAGCAGACCCGGTGGGATGTGAGGTACGCATGGCCATTTTGATAGTTTGGGACCTTGAACTTTCTGTATATACGAACAATACTCGCCAGTAAGCTTCCGAATGTCAAAGCAGTGGCATATGCAAGGAACCACTGGGGAACAGCTTGCTGGCAACTCACCCTTCATATAACCCCACCGCATCCTGGACGAAGAGCAAAGTCTCATCGGGCAATAATGAGGGACGGAGTGCAGTGGTCAGATCTAGAGACTTGAAGAACATCTAGTAAGCTCAGCCAGCATCTCTCCACCCTCTTAACTGTGAAGAGAATATACAATTCAGTCCAATTGTAGGAAATATCCCAAGTCACGCTCCATCTCAGCTCACCCCGCTGACGTAAGGTGGACTAAGGGCGGCTCGCAGTAGATAGGGAGATACAGGTAGCGAGAACTACCACTAGCGCATCCTCACATTCTCTCCGCCACACCAGCCCAGACAGAGTAAGCGAGAACCTTGACTCTCCTTCCTTTCAAAGGCCTCACTTTTGCACTTGGACTTACTGGTCAAAGCGACTTCTATCACTTGATAGCTTCGTCCACTCCAACTTCACTCACCATCACCTGCTAGTTGGGCTATTATCTCCCATAACCATATAAGTTCTGAGGTGACCTGGCCAACTTCTCAGCTTACTGGTGTGTATGAAGGAAATTTGATCACTCTCCTCGAGACCCAGGCAACGCGTAGTCTAATCCTTTTCTTCTCTTCTCGATTCTGATATACTTCTCTCCTTTGACAATATTTCCTACATCTTCATTTTGTTTATGCTTTTGTACGAGTTTCTGCCATCATGAGTTCCGGTATCCCACCTTGGCGTGCTACCGCGTCCGCTACTGCTACGGCCCCTCACTTTCCTGCACACGGTATGTGTCTTCTTACTCTAATATATTTACCTATTCAATTTCTAACTGTGACTTAGCAACCCCTGCATATATCCCTGTTCAAGCACGCCGTAGCTTTGCTCATACCTCTACCACCGCCATGGCACCTCAGCCGCAGCCAACAACAACTCAAGCACCTCGCAAACGAGTAGAATGGCCAGCCCCCCTTCGATCATATGTACAACGAAGCTTCGCGCCTGAGAACCAACTGTCTGGAGTCAACCGCCAGGAGATGGAGGTGAAACTGAAGACTGTCATTACTGAGGCGGCAGAGAAGAATCAGCTGGAGAAGATCAACTGGGATGCATTGCCCCTACCGCAAGTCATGATTCAAAACGAGCGCAACCAGATCCTTACCAATCCTGATGTCTCTGGTTGGAGTGCTTCTCTTTTAACTGCTACTCAGAAACCGGATACAGTCACCGACGACGTTTCTAGGAAAAGAAAATCGGCTGAGTACGGGGACAAAGACAGCTGTCCACCATGGAGGCAGACTAACAATCATCATGCATTTGGAGATCGAACTACTTATCCCTCAGCAGACAAGCGCCAGCGTGTTGATCATAAGAACCCCAGTAAGTCAAAAGCTAATTTGGAAATGCGGAGGAAACGTTTCGAAGAACCGCGGTCCAGATATGGCTCTTCGCCATCCTCCTCTCGTGGGGAATCCCCAGCGCCCAGTGCCAATCAGGGGCCTGTTGTTGGACGGTGCGAGGAGCTAGAAAAGAACTACTTCCGCCTGACTTCAGCGCCAAATCCAGACACCGTTCGACCGCTGCATGTTTTGCATAAGACCCTGGATCTTTTGAAAAAGAAATGGAAGAAGGATAACAATTATGGATATATCTGCGACCAGTTCAAATCTCTGCGACAAGATCTGACTGTCCAGCATATCAGAAATGAGTTCACTGTCAGTGTCTATGAGATTCATGCCCGCATTGCGCTCGAGAAGGGAGATCTTGGTGAGTATAATCAATGTCAGACACAGCTGCGAGCGTTATATGCCCAAAATCTCGGTGGGCATCCTACAGAATTTAAGGCGTATCGTATTCTCTATTTCATCCACACTCGCAATTGGACGGCTATGAACGATGCGTTGGCCGATCTAACAGCAGCAGACAAGCGTGATCCTGCTGTCAAACATGCTTTGGATGTTCGCTCAGCCCTTGCCCTGGGAAACTATCATCGTTTCTTCCAGCTCTACCTCGACACTCCTAATATGGGGGCTTATCTGATGGACATGTTTGTGGACCGCGAGCGACTTTCCGCACTTGCGGCCATCTGTAAAGCGTAAGTGTTGTTCTGCGCGTCGTGTGTTGTTCTTTGCGGGGCTGACTTGATGGCAACAGTTACAAACCCGACGTAAAGATACGTTTTATCACTGAGGAACTTGGCTTTGAGTCCGATGAACAGAGTGCACGCTTTATCCTGGACCATGCCTCTGAGGATTTACTCCAAGAGAAAGATGGATCCGTGAGGCTGCTCACGAGCGGCAGGGCTGCGCAACTCTTCGAGGCGGCCAAGTCTGAAGCCCACAGAGTCGTTGATATAAAAGGACAGATTTGATACCGAGTTTTTTCTTCACTGCAGCCAGCGTCCACACCCCACTGATTATCGGCATATACGAGTTTCCCGTCTCTCAGTGCTCTCAATACCCTTGCGCCTTGATTTCGTCTGGTTTTCTTCCCCTTTCTTGCATTGAACGGCATAGTCAACTGGCACCAGGTGCCTCCGATGTATCCCGTTCACGTCCGCTTCAGCCTCCTCTATGCCCCTCAGACCTTGACGGCGTCTCGCATATATCTTTCTTGGCTTCTGAGATCACCTCACTTAAGCCTGGAAGCATGGTAGCGTTATTTTTTCTGAGATTTGGCGTTGTCACGGATGGGTTGTGGGAATGGGTTAGCATTTAAATCCTAGTATTCGTAATTTAGTGATACTTAGCAATGTCAAAAGTACTTTCAGCATCAGTGGTAGCTATCTTTGCAATCCTTCGATAAGACCCTGGCCAGTTTCGAATACACCCAGTCTGCAGATACAGTATGATTGAGGTCATTGGGCACAAGAAGCCATCACCAGATAAGCCATTCATTGAGAAGGAGTCTCATTCCCTGGATCACACCGCCATGATTTAAGTGCTCCAAGTCTGCAGGATCGACGGACTGCTTGACGCCGTCATGGTGTCCAAAATAAAAAAAAATAAGAATAAAACTAAAAAATAAAATGCTCCGTACTGTAGCCCCAATTGGCTGAAAAGCTATTCCAGTATGCAAGGGTACCTGCATCGAGATGCAGCAGCTGTGTCATTTGGGCCTTGTCTGATTTAGAATCCGATCCTCGTTCTACAGGACTCTGAAAGTCTGGTAACACGGTGAACTAGGATTGTGACCGCCGATTTCGGAGGATCTTGATAGTACCTCATAGTTTTGTGCGAACTTGAGGCTGTCCGGTTAATATGTGTAACTACGGCAGGATATACTGGCCGATCCGAGCGATCATTGACAGAAGCCGCTGTATGAACCATGGTCCGAGGGACGAGGATAGGCTAGTTGATTGCTCATGTTATCCTTCAGGAATTGAGATATCTCGGCCCAGGTTCCTATTGATAGCCCCAAAATCTGGGATGAAGCGGAGACGGTTGAGATATTGGAGTCTGGGACAGTGGAGCGACTGCTGAAGACGTTCTTATCAGGGAGATGTCGCAGCCCGTTTTGGGTGCATTGCGGGTCGTTTGGTGTAGGTGGTCCTGGCTTGCTAGAAACAGGATTTCATTCTTCAAGTCTTGAACTGTCGACGATATCTGGATACCCTCGAGTACTCGACAGCCCATGTAGCTATCTATCTATAGGAGTTGAGATTGTAGGTAGGATTCAATCATCATACCTGCCTTTGGATTTGACATTGACAGTAGAGACTTGGCCAATTAGCTTGATAGGCAGATGTGGTGGGCCAGGCTCTCGCCGTGAATCCTCGCCAATAATAGCGCCTCCACAGCTACCAAGAACGAAGAGTCTAATCCAAAGTGGCGACCGAAACCCCATGTGGCTGCCATCCCACAATGCAACGGGTGGAATACGTACGTTCAAGAGGTCTTGGCTGGGTTGCCCCATCGTCCTCCGATTCGGCGAACGGTGCTAAGTCTTCATCGCAAAGGAAATTAGCAGCTAACTAGCACATTGTTTGCTGGATTCTAGCAGATTCTCTCGAACTGATTGTGGAAGATCTTGTAATGCTGCCCGATGGTCGCCAGGACTGTGTGCATTAACAAATCTATTGGCCCTAAGGGACCCTGGTCGGATTGGTTGGGACTACTGCTGGGCCATCTTCCGACACACTGGATAACAGTGGCCTGTGAATCTGCCTTGGTGCCTTTACCAGATTAGGTCGCTGTAAGGTACAATACCCAAGTAACTCCGTAGAAGAGAGGATGGTCCACTTTTTGGGTATCAGCCATGGTCGAGGCAATCCAGAACAACTGTAAACGGTGGATTATAATTCTTCAGGTGAAGGCCATCTACCATGGACTTAATGAGGACCTTTCAAACGCAGTCTTAGGTATTGGCTTTTTTGACTTTGACTTAAAAAAGAGGAAAACAAAGGAAGCTGCTGCTAAAAGTGGACTGTACCATCAGCATCTCCACATAGGATGCTAGGGACGATAAGTACCCATCAACACTATTGTACAGCTTAGAATCATGTCTTCTTTTGAGATGATCGATTTAATCGTTGTCAGGTCGTTGGCTATATTCTCCTGTTGTACATATAATCATCGCCACCATATAGCTATGGGTATCTGTCCCTAGTATTCCTTCTGCCTTTCTAGCTGAACCCCGAGAAGCGGTTGGAAGGATCCCGCCACCTTTGCATCATAGTTCTGGACAAGAGTACTTGAAACATTGTCGAGGCTTGAAACTTCGAAATGTCGAAAATTCTGGCCTTCACAGTAGTCTTTATATGCGGAGTGCCTACAAAAGAGTAGATCACAGTCCCCGAAACTAGCGACATAGTATTCTACTCCAGGCAAAGAAGAAAGTACTTTATGCTGCCCCATGAGCCGTAAGGCTTTCAGCTGGGGTGAAAAAAAAATACCACCAAAAATACTACTGCTAGGCGACGGTCTGTGTCTATCGTCATTAGAAGTTCGCGCTTGTCTCCCACTCAGCTGATTGATCGAGAATACCATCGTCAACCAGCCTGCAGTGGTTTTTCTGAAAACCGACAGGGTTCCCAGCCAGCCCAAACCAGAAAGTCTTTCTTTTTCCCTTTTCAGGGGCGAGAAGGGAAATCCCAAGGCACCACCACCAAAGCGGGCCACTTCTTTCGCAAATCCAGAACGACCAGACATCACGTATCCACGGTAGTAATCGAGCACGAGGGTGAAGCGAAAAGAGAGAAAGCTCAAGAGATCCACGATAGGGACCTATTACTACTATTACCACTCCGACGGCTAGACTACTCTCCACACTCTTTTTTACCAGCGTTATTATCACTATTTGAACGGAGATCTCCATTACTTTATCATTTCTTTGACTACAGCGTGCTCTCTCTCCTTATTCACACAATTCCGCACACAGACAGAGACAATCAACTTTTGGTCTCTCACACTCATTTTCTCTTTGTATGAATCAAAAGATCTGATTACTTCGTCCTTTTGTTACACTCTTTTCTATTTAATCTTGGGGTTGTTATATTGCTTCTTCCTGCCTTGCCTCTCGAACCCACCTCACTCTTTCGCAATCCCCTAGAGTCTCCCAACCTACACGGCTGCTGTCGTTGACCCAACCTCTCCAGTCGAGTGCAGTGCTATCAGTACGATTCCACTAGTTCGTTCTTCTTGAAAAGAAAGAATGAAGGTATGTTTTGATTCCAAAGCTCTTTGATACTACCTAGTGAACTGTGCGCAACCCCTTCGTTTCAAGCAGCCGGCTTGCCCCCCCTTCCACCATAATCATCCATACCCCGCCTCTCGTTTATCTCGATTATGGTTGTCGCTTGTGGTCTCTTTTCTTCCGATTCCGATTTTAGTGTTGATTTTCTTATTCCTGTTCTTGGAATATCATTGCCATTAGTTACCTAAACCTTTTTTTTTTGTTATTTGTTCACCTTCCCTCCTTTATTGCTATGGCAAATTAATAACATCCTGTTCAAAATATATAGGCCATCAGGCGATCTCTCAAAGGGGAAAAGGACCCCAAACCTCCCCACCACCACCATCTTTCAATCACTCCCAAGTCAGCCATTGCGATTCTGCCACCCAAGAAGGTAAGCCTTATCCTAGCCCCCGAACACAAAATGAACCGCTGCGGCCCCCCTTTCCCTCCAGCGTTGAAAGAGTATAGCTAGGCTGTCACTTTTCATCCCCTCCCCCTTTCAAATTACTCCCCCTCATTCCAGTCGCATTGGCAATTCTTGGAAGTTGGTATTGACCGCGCGTCCCTTTTTTCACGTCTAGGTGATCAAAGCTCTCTACGACTACCAACCAGAACCCGGGAACACGCAAGAATTAGCGTTCAGCAAGGGCGACTTCTTCCACGTTATCAGCAGGGAGGACGACTTGGACTGGTACGAAGCGTGCAATCCCCTCATCCCTAGTGCCAGGGGGTTGGTACCTGTCTCCTTTTTTGAGGTCATCGGCAAGAACGAAAGAGATAGTGGCGGGTCGGTCGATCTTCATAAGAAGAAAGAGTCGCACGACTCGGGTTTCTCAGATCGTGGTCCCGCTCGGTTTCCTTCCCCCGATCATACTCCCACCCAACTTCAGCACTCCCCCGCGACTCTCAGGATGTCGACGTTAGGAAAGGGCTCGAGCGCCATGGTCTATGGTATCGTCCAGTATGACTTCCAAGCAGAGCGACCCGATGAACTCGATGCGAAGGCAGGGGAAGCGATTATTGTCATCGCCCAATCCAACCCGGAGTGGTTCGTCGCAAAGCCCATCGGTCGTCTAGGTGGTCCAGGCCTGATCCCCGTCTCATTCATCGAACTTCGGGACATGCAAACCGGTCAAGCGGTAACCGATCCTTTGGAGGCAGTTAAGCGCGCCGGTGTACCAAGGGTTGAAGAATGGAAGAAAATGACGGCAGAATACAAGAACAGCAGCATCACCCTCGGCAAGATTGACTCGGCCGCATCAGCAATGCAGTCCGTGACCTCTGGAGTTGAGAAGATGTCCATGGGGCGCAACAGCGCCGGCCACGCAAGCCAAAATGGAAATGCCTACGTAAGTCCTCATCCTTGCTCTCTTCCTTTGGCGATGCGCATGCTCATGCTGATTTCTTGTACAGGGCTATCATAATCGGAACGCGAGCAAAGCGTCCCTACCTCAACACCTGTCACAGCCGCCGATGCCGAATCACCATCAGCCTCTGGTCGCTCCAGTCGCCGCATCTATTCCCCGGTACTGCTTTGATAACGACAAGTATTGGTATATTATTGAGGCCAAAATGGAGGATGGCCGCTGCTGGGAGTTGTCCCGTTATTATCATGACTTCTACGATTTCCAGATTGCGCTTCTGACCCAATTCGAGGAGGAGGCCGGAAATCGCGGCAAGCCCCGCACATTACCATTTATGCCCGGACCTGTGACGCATGTCACCGATGCGATCTCCAACGGCCGTCGCCAGAACCTGGACGAATACATAAAGAAGCTCCTGGCCATGCCTCCCCATATCTCCCGCTGCCAGCTGGTCCGTCAGCTATTCGCTCCTCGCCCAGGTGACTTTGAAATCGACCCAAGCGCGTTTGGAGAAGATGCTCGGTACTCCGGTGGCTCGCACCATTCCTCCACGCAGGAGGCATCGCGCAGCGCGTCCCGCCAGTCATCTCAGGCTCAGATGAGCTCGCACCCCGACCGAGCTTCGCACCAGCGCAATCAGCCCTCCCTCTCGCATCCGGCGGACAGACCAGCGCCGATGAACCGACAGGCCAGCTCTCTCACCCAAGTGTCAACAGCCTCAAGCGGGGGCGCCATGAAAGTCAAGGTTTTCTTCCAGGATGACTTGATTGCCATTCGCGTCCCTAGCGACATCAGTTTCCAGCAGCTCCGGGAGAAGCTATTAGATCGTCTCAAGCTTAATGAGGAAATCGTGGTGCAATACAAGGACGAACCATCCGGCGCGTACATGGACCTGAACAACGACAGTGACCTTGACACCGCCATGCAGCGGAATTCCAAGCTCACCCTATACGTCGGGCTTGCATAAGAAAGCCCCCCGCCACTTCTTCTCTTTTTGAAAGCATGCATAGAATCATCGTTTTCCCGATGCAAGTTTGCGATAGATTGTTGTCCCCCGCGTCTGCCCTTTGTCTCATCTTACCCCGCCGCAATTTTGATCGACTGGTGGAGACGGTGTACGGTGTTCTGGTTTTGTCCTATTGTTCATTGTTTATTTTGGAAAAAAAGAGCCTTTTGAGCGCTTTCTGACTGTTTGTTGTTGAAAAACGACAGATTGAGATGTCCGACATGGTTGATGTTTATGCCGTTATGTACTTTTCCTGGTTGATATATCCTGTTTCCCTGTGTTTTTTGCATTGGATCCTGTTCCGTGGGCATATGACTTGTTGTGATGTTTCCATACCCTCTTGACGATTTGTCCATCACATGTACATATGTTTTCTTTGCATATATACACCTCTATGTAGGCTTCTCTACCTGCATGCAGTCGTATAGTGATATGTTTTTTTCTCAACATTACCAGATACTCCAGCATAACATAGCAAAACATTCGTACGGAGTACTCTGTACTCCTAGGAGCTTGGTATGTTGACAACTACTGCGTCGAAAGCAATTCCGTCTTAATTGCCGGGTTCCGAGTCACATGATTTCGGTCGTCGGAAATTCCGCGGTTCTTTTTCGCCTCAGGCCAACGCAGCGCTGATGGAATTCGATTGCCATCTTCCCAATTGACATACGCGCATCTGGCGCACGCGCTCTCGTTCTCTTCTTACTCCAGTCTTCCGAGATCTTGAATTATACTAGCAAGAATACCGATGCCTTTCTCCGAAAGCTATAAGGCGTACCCGCTTTGTTGACCCCCACGACTCGTTTTCCTTTTCCCCGCTTGTCCGCCGCACTCGATTCTTCGGCCATAGAAGTATACCCGATCGGAAGAATCAAGCCCCAGTACCTCAAGCCTACCGACCGTATACTTTTTACACGAAGAGGTTACGATTGTTTGCGCTTAGCATCCCTTACCTCGACTTATATAAGGAACAAATGAGTCGGCCATCTGCGAAACTCTGCGCCGAGTCCCTTCCCTCGGCGCTGAGGAGCCGGGCCCCAGGGTTGTCGGCGAGGAGAGCCGGACGTGCACGGGTCCTGAACGAAGAATGTAGGCGGAGTGTACATAGCAGCAATGGCGCAGCTTGTCGTCAGGCGGCGGAGGCGCAAAGTGTTTGGTTGAATGCCAGGAACGCGCAGCCGAGGACCGGAGTGTATATGCGGCGCTTCGCTACGGCGGCTGTTCAGCCTCAGACTGAGAGTATTGCGGAACAGACGGAGGATGCGAGGGCTGGGTTGTCTGGTGGGCCGTTGCAGGAGTATGAGGGGCGAGTGCAGCAGGGGCGGTTGCGGGATGATCCGTATCAGAGGGGTGGGTTGTTTCCTGTACTGGTTTTCCAGGGGCGACGATGAGCTGACAGAATTAAGTGATCGTCCAAAAGCTGCAGGACCTACACGACGTGTTGAAAGGTTATACTCCTCCGACCGTTGTGCACCCGAGCGTTGAGTCGCTGGATCCGAAACCCAAGTCATCGTTCTTCGGCTCGCTGTTTGGGCGCAAGAGCGCAAAGGCAGAGACTAAGATCCCAGAGAATCTACCCAAGGGATTGTATATGTATGGTGATGTGGGGTGCGGGAAGACGATGCTCATGGATCTGTTTTACGAGACCCTGCCGGCTAACATCAAGTCCAAATCGCGCATCCATTTCCACAACTTTATGCAGGACGTACATAAGCGCATGCACGTGGTGAAGATGCAGTACGGTAATGATTTTGACGCTCTGCCTTTGGTCGCGGCGGATATCGCGGAGTTGTCCAGCGTGTTGTGTTTCGACGAGTTTCAGTGTACAGACGTTGCTGATGCGATGATTTTGCGGCGGTATGTACCTGGAGTATTTTCAGGCAAGGCCTCGGCTGACACCTTTCTAGCCTACTTGAATCTCTCATGTCTCACGGTGTCGTGCTCGTAACAACCTCGAACCGTCATCCCGATGATCTGTACAAGAACGGTATCCAACGAGAATCCTTCATTCCGTGTATCAATCTTCTCAAGACTGCTTTGACCGTGATCAACTTGAATTCGCCGACCGATTACCGCAAAATCCCTCGTCCACCAGCGGCCGTGTACCACCACCCGCTCGGTCCTGAAGCTGATCGCCACGCGCTGAAGTGGTACGAATTCCTGGGCGATCCCAATGACCCTCCTCATCCAGAGACGCAAGAGGTTTGGGGCCGCAAGATCAAGGTTCCGTCGGCCAGTGGAAAGGCGGCCCGTTTCACTTTCCAGGAGCTCATCGGGAGCGCAACGGGAGCGGCGGACTACCTGGAGCTGGTGCGGAACTATGAAGCTTTCATCGTGACAGACGTTCCGGGGATGACATTGCAGCAACGCGATCTGGCTCGTCGGTTCATCACTTTCATTGATGCTGTCTACGAGAGCAGGGTAAGTAACCTGCTTTTTTGTTTCTTGAAGTCAGGCAACGGCTAATACCTCTCTCAACAGGCAAAATTAGTCCTCACCACAGCCGTCCCACTCACCAACCTCTTCATGTCCGAGCAAGAAGTCAAATCCTCCCTAGAAGAAAACGGGGACCACTCCGATCTCTCCGACGCCATGCGCATGATGATGGACGATCTAGGACTGTCAGTGCAAGCGCTAAAATCGACCTCCATCTTCAGCGGTGACGAGGAACGATTCGCGTTCGCTCGTGCCCTTTCGCGGTTATCCGAGATGGGCAGTAAGGACTGGGTTGAGCGCGGCTTGGGAGTAGGCAAGACCGTCCAGGAAGGGAAGAGCGAGCACGATGCGTGGATGAAGGCGAGGAGCCGCTGGAGCGAGGACAACATGTAGACTCCGTTCATACTAGACTTGTGATTTTGTTCTATACCTTTTGCATCGTTGCAGCATGAGCAGCCTGTTTGGTGAATGCCGTGCAGTGTATATCTCATTCTACATATATAGAACTACCCATATATACATTCGCGATACCACGTCTACTACCAAAACCCTCATGTTGTCTACCACCCATACCTCTCTACCAATACGATCAGATAAGCCAACCGATAAGCCATGACGTCATCAAATCTCTAAATCAGTTACCCTGCCCACTACCCCTCGTACAGAATACTGAATAGCTTTTCAAAAATGAGAGGTAGAGAGGTACCTTATATCCAGAGCACAAAATACTCATAGAATACCCCTGGTACCTCAATATCCAAGACTGAATCTACCAATTGCAGGATGAGGAACATCCTGTCGCTACGTGACCACCGTCGAACCGCTCGCGCAAAGAACATAAGCAGGTTGTCAGCGATTGGAGTTTGTGAGCCATTCACCAGCGGTAGGGAGCCCTTTATTATAAACAGTACGGCTGTTATTACTGGAAGCGCTTCGAGTTCGTGTTAGCCCGTTGTGCTGAGTCCAAGTGAGGTATCCGCGGAAGTGAAAGCAGATGGAGGTTGCTTCGCAGGGTTGCATCATTCTAGAGCAGGCCTGAATCTTGATAGTTAGACTGGATTTCCAAATTAGGTTGTGGAGGAGCAAAGCTTAGCTATAGTGTTGCGATATACAATTCACCGGACACTGAATCATGATATATAGATGGAACGAGTAAGATTGCTGACCTGAGCTGGACGATGAGCAGCATGATTACCGACTATGGAGTCGAGATCTCCGATTTCGATCAATGGTCGCGCTTCGTATTGTCGATGAGAAGTATAATAACAATGGTCCTTCGTTCCTTGAGATTAATCTACTTGGACCTTCTCATAGGGGGTAGCTCTTGTGCGTCAAGTAAATGCTAGTGCGACAGAGATCATGCGTTTCAGCCATGCAAGCCCCTGAGCGAGACGTCCATACGCTGCTCGTCGGTGCCTGCAGCACGCCAGACTTCACGGAGTATCAACCAGTTGACCACCGCTTGTGTCTTGACTGATACCTCTTGAGGGAGTATCTCGTATTTGCCAATTGGCCCTGCCTGAATTTCAAGGCAGCAGCCGGTTGCCTAAACCCGCAACGCGTCGCGGTTTCTGATACTCTCCGTATAAATATCATCACATATGATATGAACAGAGTCTTCTCGGTATTCAGGATTCTCAGGCCACTTCCTCGCATACTATTGCGCTCAATGACAATGGAGTCTGGAAACACGCGCTTCGACTTACCGGGTTACTCCATCCCCTTGAACTGGAGCCCGGGAGCTCCTGACATGTTCCCTAATGCGCTGGAGACTAGTCTCGCTGAGTGAGTCGTTTGCTGATACGATTGATTACTTTGAAGCTAAGATGCAGACGCTTGACTACCCATCGGGAGATATTGATGATGCGAGCGCTCAACTCCATCACTGACAAGCCGGACTGGGAGAAAAAGGTGCGTTTGCTTTCTTCCCTGAATGAGCATCGCTGACATTACATGAAGGTCTTTGTTGAAGAAATTACTGCCAAATGGCGCAAGGAAATTATGGACAGTGGAGAGGATATTACTCCCACCATGATGAACTGGATCATCAAAGAGGCGCAGTGGAAAGCCAAGGTCTTCCAGGACACCAAGCACGTCGTGGCATTTGATGCTGGCGTGGTCAAATCTCATACTGCCATCGGAGAAGACTTGCGCCAGATGCTAAGAGATGCTGTTCGGCCCCTGGAGGATGTACCTGAAGAGCTTAAAGACTACCATCCTGGATCAGACGACAAGGTGGTCGACCTGGTCCACCCGTCCCTTTTTCCCGTCGTCTATGGCAGGACCCGCATTCTCCACAGGAAACTGATTGGGCTCGAGGACTTTTTGAATCATGTTGGGGAGGGCAAGGTACTTGCAGTTCCTCCGGAAGAGGAAGCTACTGCTACTGTCGACCGCGACTGGGGAAGCGTCCATCGACCCTACAGCCGCAAATTCCAGTGGCTTCCCTGTGACGTGCATTTCGCTGACAATGGCGAATGTCGCATTGCATCGTATATCAATAACCTGCACCCGAAGAAGCACCAGCCGCTCTACCAAGTCATCGAAAAGATCCTGACTCAGACCATCCCGCTGTGGAACAAGACCTTGACTCTCGTGCGGGATGATTACAAGCGGATCCCCTACGACGAAGTCGAATATGACGAGCATCCCGAGCCGGAGCCGCAGCCGGCAAACGAGGAAGACGAGTATAGTGACGAGTATGGTCAACGATATGACGAATGGCAAAAGCGAGAGCCCATCCGACGCCCGGAACCGGACGAGTTTGCCCCCCGTGTACTCGAGGCCGAGGGCCAGGTTAACCTGCGTGAGGATTTTGCCCAGAATGGGTTGCAAGTAATCGTCAAGCTGGCCAACATCGAGCTGACACCGGAGAAGCCCGAGTACGAGGGTGGATCGTGGCACGTCGAGGGACAATTGGTATGTTCTTTTGCCGGGATGGCTGGACCACAAACTAACCTACATAGAATGAGCATATCTGCGCTTCAGCCATCTACTACTACGATAGCGAGAACATCACCGACAGCAGACTCGCGTTCCGGCAACGGGCGAATACAGAAGAAGTCTCATCTATCTCCTATGAGCAATCGCGACACGAATTCCTCCAGGAAATCTTCGGCTTGGATAATGAGGCGGCTTGGAATGAGGGCAATGTCACTCAGGTCATAGGCAGCGTGGACACTCGTCAAGGACGCTTGCTCACTTTCCCGAACAGCCTCCAGCACCAGGTGTCGCCGTTTGCACTGGCAGATCGGACCAAGCCAGGTCATCGCAAGATCCTCGCTTTCTTTCTCATAGACCCTCATCTTTCGATCATTTCTTCGGCGAATGTGCCGCCTCAACAGGAGGACTGGTGGAAGGAACGGCAGGAGGTTGTCGGGAAGTTGCTGAGCGAGAGACTCCCGGCTGAGTTGCAGAATATGGTCAATGAGGATCTCGAGGCTACGCCCATCACCCTGGAGGAGGCAAAACGGTACCGCAGGGAACTGATGGAGGAGCGCTCCAACAAGTCGCAGGAACAGAACCGGGACTTTGAAATGGGGGAGTTTAACTTGTGCGAGCATTAACTGCTTTCGCATTATGTCTTGATTCTCGTCGGTTACACCCTATAAGTAATAGTTGCTTAACTTGTATCTATAAATCATCTATAAATCATCTATAAATCATCTATAAATCATCTATAAATCATTTCCAGTTCTTGTATTCTATGCGCTCTTTGTAGACCAGATGCTCTCCTTCCACACTCTAGAGTTGTGTGAACGACGCCGTTTCCCGTACAGAAACATTTGGCAGGTTTCGAGACACGGGAACTGGCAGAAATGGTTAGCCAGCTTGGTGGATGAAGGCCGCTTAAACCCTTTTGTAGGATATAAGGCGATCATGGCTATGCTCATTGCAATTGATTAGTCTTGAATAGTGAGCAGAGCTGCATGTTCTGCCGTTGACTGGACGATACTCAGGAGCAACAAGTAAAGGAGAACTAGCAGAGCTGCATGTTCCCTGCTGTGGAAGGAGTAATTTAGCATGCTAGCCCTGTTCTGAATTCAGGCCAGGTTAAGTCGCACACTATCACGAGGCCTCAGCCATGAATAGCGACACTCTCTGCACAACTCTGCAGATATCCGAGGCATAAAAAGTTACACAAGGCGCAGGCGAAGAAGGGAGTGAGAAGGTTTTGCCGCCTCTTTAGTCTTCCCCTTATTAGGATACGGCTCCTTTCTTCAATACTTCGATCTGAGCAGTGTTGAAGCAATACTTCCGAAGATGGCCTTGAGCATATCGCGGTCACAGCGCTTGATCTTGGTGATCGGGATATCATCATGTTTCTTCTTTGCTGAAATCTCAAGTATTTGTCCTCTGCACAGATTAATGAACCCTGGGATGTGAAGCTAATACCAGCAGTTGGCTTGTACACCCACTCGCTAGCTCTGGTGGCAGATGCCTTTCATTATGTACGCTTTGCTTTATCTTCCTGGTGATATCTGCTGAATGGTCCAGTTGACTGACCTGATTGGGTTCGTTGTCGCCTTGTCGGCTTTGAAGGTGGGATGATGATCTTGAGTCGGAGCATAGAGGGTACTGACACAGCAAACAAAGCTTTCTGAGATCGACGATCCACCAAAGATTCTGGCCTTCGGGTGGCAGCGAGCACCACTATTGGGGGCTTTCTTCAACGGAGCTCTTCTCATTGCGCTGGGAATAAGCATTCTATTGCAGGCTGTGGAGCGATTTATATCATTGCATAGTTCGTACCCGCCTTCAACGCGCAGGCGACTTACTGATATTTAACAGGAATTGAGAATCCCAGACTCATGTTCATTGTTGGATGCGTTGGCTTGGGTCTCAATATAATCAGTACTATTATTCTTCACGGTAGGCTTACCTTTCTGGATGTGCAGCCTCATTGCTAATGTCAAGGCATTAGAAGACAGTTCCCATGCTCATCGACACGCGTTGGATGCTTCAACAGACTCGTCCATAAGAACCGAGGTCGAG
This sequence comes from Aspergillus lentulus, assembly GCF_010724455.1. The sequence goes on along the minus strand of NW_022983889.1, from coordinate 52,348 downwards.
GCAGGGATGCCCAAGGTGTGCCCTCGTTGTCACAATCCACACTTGTCGGGTTTTGCATGAGCTCAGCTAAACGTTTGATGCAGGCCAATATAGGGCTTCCACCGAAGAGGACGAAATCCAGTTGCCGTGATGTTGGAATGCTAGGAGTTCTGCTCCATGTTATCGGAGATGCAGTGAACAATCTCGGCGTTATGATTGCTGCATTGGTAATCTGGTTCTCGAAATTTGAAGGACGACATTACGCTGATCCGGGAGCGAGTTTATGGATCGCCTTAATAATCATACTATCCTCTCTTCCGCTCCGTATGCTGTTCTCCATCTGTGGAGTGTTACATGGTGCTGACGCTTTCAGTGCGGAAAACCGGGTCCATCCTCTTGGGATGTACTCCCTCTGGCGTAGATCTCAATGACTTAAGAAGTGATCTGGAAAAAGTAAGCGACGTTGTATTACTCTGATGTCATCTCAGCTCTCACAGTAACTTGGATAGATTCAGGGAGTGCTTTCAATCCATGAAATCAATGTGTGGCATATCAGCCAGCACAAGTCCTTGGCCGTCATTGGTGTGCTCGTCACCGATCAACATGTACCAGAATTTACCAAGCTGATCAGCATGGTCAACGAGTGTTGCCAGAAATATGGCATTCAATCGGTTGCTCTTCGGCTGATGCTGCGTTCGCAGGAATTGTCACTGGCAGTGGTAGACCGAATTTGAGGAGCGAAGAAGGTAATAGAATGTCATGTTGGGCATAGAATGAATAGGCTCAGGGGATGCTTGTAAGACTAAATCATGTCAGGCATGAGATGGACTGTGGGAAGTTCTTTGTCACCTGACGCCCACGTTGCTTCTGTAACAACAAACTGCTTAGTTGCCATTACTCTCCTCACAACCCTCTTCCGTCTGATCATCCCATTCGTACCATCGTCAATGTTCCAGTAATCCGATCATATTGATCCGAGCTTGGATCTTCGTTCTCCACCTTCTCCGCATGTCTGGCGGAATGATTCCGCCATGCAACTGAGATGCTCGTCTCTGGCCCGGTAGATATGTCAATCTGCACGATTCTCAGCCTAGCAGCTGCCTGAAGGAGGACAGAGTCGTTGCAATTGCTTTCATTGGTTCTTCGTTTGGCCCAGAACGGCCAAGTCTATTTTATAACCATACCTGTGGTGGATGGAAAGGGCAACTGATAGGCTCTGGGTGGCCGAAGACCTCATGACCACACGCGGATATGCTTGAAAAGAAGGACCAATGGTACGAATCCCATGAGGGGGAAAGCTTGATGGTTCTCCCGAATCAACAGCCGATCGGCAGATACGAGCTTCTCCAGTCTCCACCATGGCGTATCTCCAACAATATCTATGGACTATGGCTTATCTCCCTCGGAGGCGCGGGGAACGATAATGTCTCCTGATTGGAATATGCGACCACATTCCGATTCCGAGATGCAAGGAGTTGTAGCCTGAACGAGTTCTAGATATCTGCTAGGGACTGTGTTCAGGGGACTGATACACGGCAGCGCCTTCAAAGAGCGGTATAAGATATGCTCCTCGTCCTCCATGATCTATCTTCAACTTCTTGCTTGTTCGTCTAAAGGGTCCATTGTCGTCATATCCATCGGCTATATACAACATGTCGGTACAGAATTGGGAGATTCGAGCACGCCGAGCTAAAGATGTACTTCTGAACTCTGTTCCCAAGCAATGGATCCTTCCCGCCCACAGACTGCCTCCGGCGCACCAGAAAAATGTCGAGGACTTTCCTCGAAAGAGCGGCGTCCTCAGTGACAGAGAAATCTCTATTACCGAGATGTCTGCTACCGCGCTTGTAGCAGGTATGGGAGCGGGCCTACTGAGTGCCGTGGAAGTAGTCATTGCGTTTCTCAAACGAGCTGTCTTGGGTCACCAGTTGGTATGCTGCGCAACCAGAAGTGACGTTTTGAATCTGCATCTGGATTTGCTGACAGTGATAGTTCAACTTTGCTACAGAGTTCATGGCGGAGAGAGCCATTTCTAGGGCTAAAGAGCTTGACGAACACTTTAAGCGTACTGGAAAGCTTGTTGGGCCCTTGGTAGGTTGGCCTATCATGGCAAAAGCAGCAAACTGCCCTAACGGCGAGTCAACTGTAGCATGGCGTCCCCTTCAGCGTCAAGGAGCATATCGAGATCAAAGGTCGAACCTGCAACGCAGGCTTTGTGGCATGGTACGATTCTGGTACAATTACCCAAGCCGCCAGCTGACAGCACCCAGGGTCGATAACATTGCAAACGAAGACGCATTGCTTGTCCAGTATCTTGAGAAAGCAGGCGCCGTTTTTCATGTGCGAACGAACCAGCCGCAGTCATTGATGGTAAGAAGCCTCTGTCTACTTGCAAGGACCACATTCTCAGCCCATCCTAGCATCTCTGCTGCGACAACAATCTCACCGGTCCCACAAGGAATCCCTACAACCGCACCCTTTCACCCGGCGGCTCCTCAGGCGGCGAGGGCGCCTCAATGGGTTTCAAGTGTGCTGCTCTCGGTGTCGGTACCGACATTGGCGGATCCATCCGAGCCCCTGCCGGCTTCTGCGGTGCATATGGGTTCCGTCCCACCGCTCTCCGAATTCCTGCGACAGGAATCAAAGTCCCCGGCCCAGGACAGGAGTCCATCCACGGCACCGCCGGACCTCTGGCAAGCCAAAGTGTCGAAGATCTAGATCTCTTCCAACGAGCCGTCATCGACCAGGAGCCATGGGAGACAGAAACATCCCTAGTTCCGTTACCCTGGAGGCGCGTAAAAGCCACAAAAAACATGACGGTTGGCATCATGTGGGATGATGGGTATTTCCCTATGCCCTTTCCACCCTTAGACAAGCGTACTGACGCACACACAGATGTGTCCGCCCCCATCCCCCCGTCACTCGAGCCCTGCACCACGCCAAAGAAAAGCTCCTCGCAGCCGGCCTAAAAGTCGTAGACTGGGAACCCTACCGCCACGACCACGGCTGGGAGATTATCGTGCGTCCCTCCTCATTCTCCACTCATGACCTTGCCTCTGCCAACTAACAAGCCAAGTCATCCCTCTACTTCCCCGACGCCGCCAACAGCCAACGCACCATCCTCTCCCAAAGCGGCGAGCCCATCCTCGCCTTAACAGAATGGGCATTCGCCTACAGCCGCGGCTCCCCGCTCACCATCCCGGAGAACTGGGCTTTGAACTGCCAGCGCGACGCCTACCGCGACGCGTACCACGCCCTCATGAAATCCCGCGCGGTAGACTTCATCCTCTGCCCCGTGTACGTCGGCGCCGCGGCGGTGATGGGCGAAGCGCAGTACTGGAATTACACTGCTATCTGGAATATCCTCGACTACCCCGGTGTTGTTTTCCCGAGCGGGCTGATCGTTGATCCGGCGTTGGATCTGGTGGACGGTGGGTATCGCCCGCGGAGCGAGGTTGATGCGCGTGAGTGGGCGAAGTATCGTCCTGAGCGATACGAGGGGGCGCCGATTGGGTTGCAGCTTGTAGGCCAGCGTTTCAAGGATGAGGAGACCCTGGCGGCGGCGGGTCTTGTTTCAGATATCGTGCAGGGAAAAGGAGAGGATATCAAACCTAGGCTTTGAACCTTGCTTCTAGGCATTGCACTTAGTGAAGAGATCGCTACACAAGAAAGATCGAAGCATCCATACATCCTGTCATTATATCCATTCAATCGTCAGATACGTACATACATGAAAATCAAGTGATGAGCCGGAAGACTCAAATATCAACCGGTATCGCGCGAGGCAAACTCCAACATAAAGAAAAACATAGAAACCCATATCTCATAGCGTAGAGTGCTGCATCACCTTTTGAAATACAGCCACCAGACGTCATTACTTCCTCCAGAACATAGCCTTTCCTGCCGTCCTCTTGATGGTCCAACCAGCCTCCGTCACCTTATCCTTGAAGCTAGTCCCACCACCATACCGCGCCGTCGATCTATTCGTCACATAACTCGAAGTAGCAGCGTTGGAATTCGCAATATTGCCTGCATCAAACTTGGTCTTGCCCTCAACGATCTTCTGGACCACCAACAAGATTGCGTAAGTCGTCGACCCGACGGCACGGATGAACGCCAACACAGCCACGGACCACAAAATGATGCCCAGATAGACATTAGTTCCACCCGCGTCGACGCCATAGATCTCGGAAACGGACATGGCGAGGATGACATTGGCAACCATCCAGATGGACACCATGTATGTACGCACGGCGCGGTAATAGTCTTCTTGCTGCTGGTTCTCGGACACCGGGGGTGGAGGGACTTCGAGACGATCACGGAGGTTGCGCAGGGCGGCGTCGTAGCCACTGTCAATATCAAGCTGTTCCGAGGGCATCTCCACCTCGACGGTCGTTCCGTTAATGATACGTGCTGCGCCCAGGTCGGTGTTGATGCTGTTGTCTCCCTTGGTACCCCAAGTCACATCGTGCGTGTTACAGAACGCATAGACCTGCAGAGTGCAAATGTAGCTTGGCAACAGCGCGAAGTATTGCGCCGAAGAGGTGAACATATGCCATGGATCCAAATATAGGAACGAAGAATAGAAGTAGAGACCGACAGTGGAGAGCAGGGATACCACAATATTGATGAAGAGCGAATCACTGACAGCAAGCTCTTTCTTGCCCACCCCAGCCTTCGCCATCAGCTCTAGAACGACAAGATACAGAGTGCAGAATGCAGTGTAGACCATGATTATACTATAGACAATGATGCCCGACAAGTAAAGCTTCTTTGCTCTTTGGGGATGTTAGTAACACGCTTTTCCATTGCTGGATAGTCGGGGCACTCACCCCTGTGGTCGATTACCCATCGAAATGATGAATTGCAAGCACATGACCAAGACGCAGGCGTACCGCAGAACAATGAAGATGTATTTTCCCATGTGGTGTCCGAATGGGTCAATTTTCTCGTCTGATAGAGATCCTGCAATGAAAAAGAAAGCCAGGTAGAAGTTCGCCTGCGGATGGTCAGCGCCTGTTCAGTAAGTGGAAGTAAATTACATACCAATCCAAAATAAGTAAAGAGCAGGTTCAAAAATTGATAGAACGCCTCGATCTGAAGAAGGATCTTCCGTGGAACAGAGTGGTCGGTCTTCCAAAGTTGTTTAACATTGACGAGGGAATATACCGCAGCAAAGAAAGCACCGTTCAGCCAACGTCTTCGCTGGGAAATAAACTCCGGTATGGTGTCTAATGAGGCCATGGGTTAGCTTCAATTTGACCTTGTTCAAATGCAGCACTCACCTGGAACGTCAGTTTCACCGACAGCGCTTTTGACAAATTTCAGAACCCATCTCTCTTCCCTCTTGGCTACCAATTCCCAGCACAGGATACGATCTTCTGCCAGGTACATATTCGCCGTGAAGACATCAGCATCCTTGCCGTGCAGTGTTTCGCCCTTGAAATACTGATTAAGCGGTCCGTTGCCATCGGCATCGTTTTGTAGAGCAAAGAAACGATATGCACTGAGAGCACCGGGAAGCACAGTGATGTATCCAAAAACCGATTCCAAGGGTTTGTCCAAGATGTTGGACATTTTATACTCAAAGTTCTGACTTGCGACAAGCGGATTCAACAAGCCCATCATGTTCTTGCCCTTACCGGCCTTGATCTCACCAGCTGCTCCGGCAACATTCGAGTCTTGGTCAAACGCCTTCCACAGATGGTATAACGCAGTGGGCTCGGGTTTGGTTCCAACGTCCAGAAGGATGCAAATGTTCGGTTGAAGAGCGCGCCCAAACGCATTGAAGAACCAGCGGTGTGAGTTCAACTTTTTCTGGTTGTGTTCTTTGAGGCAGAAGATCACTTGACAGGGCATGATACCCTTCTCTGCTCCCTTGAACTTCAAATCTGAGTCGAGCGATACCTGAGTCGTGTATTCGTACACATGGGCCGTGACCTGCTTCTGGTTGACAATATTCTTCGCGATACCTTCTTGGTAGACTCCCAATGCTGCCAGTGCGTTGAGAGTCCTAGGATGCACCTTCTTGCGACCGTCTGCAATGATACAAACCACAATCTTCTTCCACCCGTCTTTACCCCATGTTCTCGATTTGGATCTTGAGCAAAAGTGGCTGATGTTTCGCATAATACCATGCATGGTGCGGGTGAAGTGAGTTTCATCCTCATTGTACATAGTCACACAGATGAATAACTCGGTTTCGCGCATGGTACTTCCAATCTGTTGGCGTAGTTTATAGCCTCTCTGAGTGAAGTCATCTGGATCGCAAGTAACGGCTGTATAGCGCATGTGCGTGAACTCGCGGTCGTCCCGACGAGGTAAGAAACTGTGCAAAATCGTAGGAATTTTACATTCCAGGATCAGTTCACCGTTGATCAGCTGGACTTCCTTCTTAGACATCTGGGCCTCTCGAACTCCTCGACGACTTTGCTTTTCTGGAGCTGGACCATAGTGCATGTTGGGGTCAACGTCGGCGGCATCGTCTTCATCGAGGTTGATCTTCGCCATCTCGTCCTTTTCATCTGTGATTATGGTCGATTCGCTCATGAACGATCGGATGCTTCCACCGTGCTCATGTCGGTTGATCGTCCTTCCTCCTCCTCCAAACGGATCTTCAGGATCATTGCCATCTCCGATATCAATGCTTGTGTCTTGCCCGGTTGCTGCTCCAGGGCCAGCAAACAATGGAGCTGGTGGCAAGGGACGTCTAGGGCTCCCGCCGTATCTGGAACTGGGTGTACCAGGCCTTGGACTGCCATTTAAATCTGCGCGTTCGTACTGCGAGCCGGCGACAGACGGTGGAGCAGGCGGTCTTGTCCAGTCCGCCGCGCGCGCTGGAGACCAGGGTCTGAGTGGAGAAGCAGGACGCGATGAGTACTGCGGCACGTCGACCGCGGAAACGGCTGGTGGAGGGATCGATGGCACATTTCCCAGACTCGAGGCAGGCCGCGATGGAGATTCTTCAGCATGATAACCGTAGAATCTATCGTATCCTCCGTTGGCATTTCCGCTATATGGCACATATTGCACGTTAGCTCTAGGCCTTCTCGGTGAAATTATTTTAGGGAGGGTCGGGTCAATCATAGCGATGGCGCTCAAGTTCGAGCCGCTCGAGGTAGACTGCTTGTATCAAACATGTGCAGTCATTGAGCGTACACGACTCGTAACGCGTATGGGGAAGCAAATGAGGAAAAGAAGGGCAGAAAACAATAGGACATGCAATTTCCTCAAGAGAGAGAAAACAGAATCCCAGTTTCAGTCAAACAAAGGCGCTCGACACTTAGTCCAAACAAGGGATACGAAGCAGGAAACAACCTGACGAAGGGCAACAGACAGATACCGATAATTATCTTCGGCATGCGGGGAGGTCATGACACATTCCGGGGAGACAAGATCTGTAGCAAAAGAAAATCCTGGATATTACTTACGATCCATTGTCAGCGTACTCAATCCCATACTGATGACCTGCACCCCTTTCCACATCGACATTTAGATCGTCGTCCACGTCAGTGCTATTGGGTAACAGGCGCATGGTGACCCCCTGATGACGGGGTGACGAATCGTGATCTGCGAGGAAGGATGCTGTCTCTCCATAATTGCCATATGTTGGCGGCTCTTCCTCGTAGTTTGGCGCGGGTGGATACATTCGCGATGAGTTGGAGCTCATGGTAGACGGGATGGGATGACTGCTGGTTTACACCTTCATGTCACTTTGCGATGAGACCGACACTCGTAGCTTTCTTCGCTAGGGAAGCGAGAGACCGAGACAATCTCAGCCTCACAGCGGTAACAGAATGAGTTCGTCAAAGGGATCGACACGTCGTGTCCTGGTTAGAAGGTGAAGAAATCGTCAGTTTACTTGATCGACGGGATGGATGATGGGATTTAAGCACTGGAATGTAACTCACTGCAGAAAGAGGTTATGAGGCCGGCTATACCCCGTCGTAAACAATGCGGTTTCGGTAGCTATAGAATGTAACCAAGTTGAAAAGCTCGTAACAAGACAAAGACCTATTGTTTGAGGGATTGACTAGTATGCTTGAGAAACTGATAGCTTCCAATACCATAGAAAATGTCACTCAGAGTAAGAACAAAATATGGATTCCAAACCAGAGCACAGGCACACTGACTCTTTTTCTTTCAGACCTAAGCGCTAAGGACGGCATCACATTGACTGTCCCAAGGGATTGTGAGATCGTGGACAGCATCTCTGTTGCGTATGGATTGTCTCCAGGGCAACCGGGCGGGCTGGAGCTGACAACCGGCGGGGCGACGCAAATCCCGTTCATTGTACCTTGCATGTTCCGAGATATTGATTAGGAGGGAGGCGATGATTAGAATCAGTTATTTTACATTGAGGACAACAAGGAAAGTTTGCTGGATTCTCATAAACAATTTCTAATGATCATATCCTTCGCAAAGGTAGGATGATGCCCAAGCTACTGACCCGATTTTATAGTTCGTAGCTGCGTGGTGACGTACCCGCAACCATTATTTATAACCCACTTTGGCGGGGCCAACAGATCAGTCAACTCAGCATAAATTGAAGCTAGACTAGATGAGCCGAAGGATGGAGAGATAGACTAGACATAAGATAAAAACTTCGAGATCCGTGGACGCATTTGTCAAAAGCGCCCCACCAGTACTAAGGTATGCAATCTCGTAGGACGAAACGCAGCAGACATATAATTCAAGCAGATGTTCAATAAGCATTAGGCAGACAGCTGGGTTATTGTCGGACTTTTTGACTAAAGGGGTAATAGACTGGAAGGTAGAGGAACAAATAGAGAGGAGAGAGAACATGAAACACTCGTGGGACATCGTGAATATCAATCATTAGCAGGTAAGGCTGACGTGACTATCTGCGAAATAACAATCCAATCTGTCAAATCCGATAACTCACTATTGGGCTCAATTGTACAAATGGAGTCCTGTAGAGGCTAGCAGCGACAGCCTTCCTCCTTTAAGGATTGGCAGCACTGTTGAGCAGAGGCTCTCTCTCGCGGTCAGTAGGCTCAGGCTCCGTGATTCTACGGAATAGCGAGTCGCGACCGGAGTACTTGGTGCTAGACAGGTAAATCGACTCGACGAGGAAGACAGCGAAGATGACAAAGGCAAAGATCCATTGCAGCGCAATGACCTTGATTGCCAGTTGCTTGACGGCCAAAGCTGCAAAGAGTCAGCTTTCTGTATCTCTCCCATACAAGGTAGGCCAGACTTACCAAGAGTCAAGAAAGTCAGACAGTAGCCCAAGAGGTCATCCTGGGTCGCCATGATGTGGGTCGAGCCGAAGGCGAAAATCAACCAGATGAAGATATTGGCGGCAATACGCGCGGGGAAACTATTGCTGCCGACTGCGACGGCTCCATTCCAGAAAAGTGCCATCAGCGTCCAGGCGTAGGGGCCTGCGATTGCCGATAGATGTACGAACGTCGGCAGGGCCCGATGACGCCAGTAGGCAGCATGCTGGTTGAGGTAGTTTGCGGCCAGCATGATTTCTGAGGCCCAGAAGTGGCCGCGAGTCCATAAAAGGATCCAGGCGAGGGTAAAGAGGTTGTTCAAGATGAAATGAGATCCAACATTGGCAGCTGCGTTGGCGATGGCGCCATCATTTGAGAACAGATGGTAAACATAGCTGAGCTGGGTGAGGAGCAGAAGAACCCTTGACAGTGGAGTGCAGTTAGTATGTAGAGTATGACAAAGTTGCCTGCTCCAGGGAAGCATACCAGTAAATCTCAGTAATCGTGGTGTTTAAACTGAAGGGAGTGATGTAAACGTGTCCCTGCTTGAAGATTTTACGACCATGCTTGACATCATCTGGAGAGTGCAAAGTGTAGTAGACGCCAAATATGACGACGAGCAGCCATGTTAGAGGAACAAGGACACGATACGTCGACAACGCATAACGGCCGTGGGATTCGCGCCTGGCGAACGGATTGTCTACACCATTAGTATATGAACGAGCTGACAATATTGACCTGACCGTGTGATGATATGGACCATGACGATGATGTTGAGGATGACGGTGACACTTACAAATAGCCATAGTGCCTGCTTCAGGTGAGAGAGGACAGACTATACACACACAAGGATACTCTTATTCGAAGTTGAATTCAGGAGAGAAATGCAAGAGGGAGAAGATACTTATAATTATGATTCAGCCTACGGGAGCGAAGTGCAGGGAGACGAGTACCCCCGCATCATGAGGTCTCCTGACAGTCTTGAGTGGCCAACGAGATGCTTCCGGGACAGCCAACAAGGTTGATCCTCCCTCGCCATGAACTTTCTTGATTTCTTATGACGACGACCAGATGTGCTTAAACAACCCAGGTTTAATTTACTAGAGTTACGAAGAGAGACATATCTTGACGATACTGAATCCCTTCTTTTTCAGATTTCAAGTTCCTCTAACTTTCTATTTTCCAACAAGAAAATATCGATGAAAAAGTGGTGATGAGTGACGCAAGCTGAAACGGATGACATCACTCGTACTCCTCAGCGCAGGGTCACTTTTCTTGCAGTTAACTACTGGAGAGGTAAGATACTGCCAGGTTATTGACATAATACCCAGACGTCCGTTTTCAGTTTATAAATTTTTCTGTGCTAGTAATAACCCTTACATATTCCAAGTTCTCTAGGACAGTCATAGTCTTTCTACTTGTAGCCGATCCCTGGTAGACCTTCTGTCAATTCTGTTAATCAGGCCCCACAGACGGTCGATCAGAGCACGGGCGCTGTACGGGGCATGTCATACGATGCCTAGATAGAGTGTAGGCAGCGCGTAGGTACAATTCGCTTTTAGCCTTGAACACTAGTAATTGAGTCGCTACTAACTGCCGCAAAGCCATCTGAATATATTTCAGTAACCAAGAGCAACGCTGTCTTTGAAAACAGCTCCTTCTGGTCCGAAGAATGATGATGCATTGGACAAATTCTAAATAGTGCATTGCCATATCTGATGCAAACCTTTGGTTGCAATGACCCTCTAACGCTGAATAATGGTAATATTGATAATATTGGTAACCGCTGTGAGCCTGCACAGCGAGAGCAGAATCTCGTTATGACGGTAACCCAAACCAAAACGTAGTCAAATAAAATGCAAAACATTCTGTCCGAATGGCTCGATCACTTAGTCTGTTCCTGCATGACCTCCTTTACGGCTTCAACGATCCGTCCATGAATGGAAGGAGGAGCAACGATCATCCCGTAGCATCCAGCTAGGGTTCGGCCCAAGCTGCAGTCGACAGGACTTCCTGCAAGGTCAGTGACCTTAACGCCGACTTCCTCGGCAATCAACATGCCGCCTGCATGATCCCAGATCTTAGACCGATAAGATGCCTTACGGGGGATCTTGATCAAAGCGTTGCAGCCTCCTACCGCGATGGCTATATAGCGCAACTGCGTGGCCCAGAGATCAGTGCTGTACGGCCACGGAGCCCCCAGTTTCGATGCCACTCGAGCATGCAAGGAAGTATTAGATGATGTGGCTGACCCACAGTCCACGAAGTCGAGGTCATTCGGGTCTGTAATCTGTGGCCTCTGAGGGATACTCTCAGCAGCGAGCAGACCTCCGCGTCCCATCTTCCGTATCCAGGCACCTTGACCAGCAACTGCAAAGACTTGAGACCCGTAGCCATCCCGGTCCACAACATCCTCTCGAAGACGTCCCGTAGCAAGATTGAGGTTCGGGCAACCCAACACACCGACCTTCTGGCATCCATTCTCCACCAGGGCCAGGCACACCGCATACTGCTGGCCCTGCATGAAAGTCGCAGTGCCATCTACAGGATCCAGAACCCAGGCACGACTCTCCAGGCTACATTTGCCACGGGCTCCAAGATCAATCAAGTCAAGCATTTCTTCCTTGGATTTGGGAGCGTAGAGCAGGGCTTCACTGTCCTTGTCATCGAGATGAGTAGTAGAGGCGAGTTCCCACGCGCGCTCAAGAAGTTCTGGATCTGCACGGAGAGCCTTTGAATCCTCCTCACCCACAAATTCGTCTTCGGGAAATGCTTTGTGGATAGCGCCAATGATAAGTGCTTGAGCAGCAAAGTCGGCGATGGTCACAGGCGTGGAATCACTCTTGTCAACAGATCCTTTGTCGACAGCCTCGAGCAATCTCTTCGTCAATAGTGCAGCCCGTTGCACCGTGAGGCATGCAAGTTGTAGTTCCTTGGAATAAGGACTACTGGGATCCATTATGCACAATCCAGACAAGCCGAGCTTGTCGCCCAGTTCGGAATTCTACCTGAAGCAAATATGCAAGTCGCCGATGATGATGACAAAAAATGATATCAATGTCGAGAGAGAAAATGAAGATAAATATGGTCCTCTTGCACAATTGAGTTTCCAAGAGGGAAACAAAGGAGTTTCAAAGTGAAAGTTGTCTCTGTTTCTCCTATGTGGTTCGACTTCGCCTAAGTCAGGAAGGTGATCAAGGATGGAAAGATCTAGACCAACTGGAAGGGGCGAAGCAGGACAGTCAATTGGAGTTTCAAGAGCTTCACTTGTCTCTGGCAATTGAGACAGAATATCACCAGAGATTTCTCAGAAAGTAGCACTAGGAGCTGTAGACAATTGCTTGGCAATTGCAATGGACGTGATCTTGATACTAGGCGGGTGGCTCGATGACCTCATAAATGAATTAAATATTCATTCGATGCTCAGTGGGCGATTGGACTGTTCCATAGCAGTGGAACGGACAATCAATCGAGAATGACGTTCTATCCTGAAAATTCACGGCAAGAGAAAAACTACAGAAACTTGTGACTGGACCTTTTTGACTCACCGCTGTCTTCTAAGTCAATCATACTTGGCGATCAAGGTCCCATCGATGATTATCCGCTATTGTCACGTGATAGTCAAATATACAGTTCTATTCGCATTCCGGTAATTCGTGAAAGATGAGAAACAAGTTAGCGCAGTGTCATCGTGTGTATAGATATGCCATGAGACTTGTATGATGGTATAATCAGTTTGCGGGTGACCAGCCTACAGGAAGTACCGCATGAATGGCAAGTTGTCCCAATCAAACCAGGTCCCAAACCTTCGAACGCCTTGTGATCCAAGTAAAACAAGCATTTTCCAATCATTCCTTTCATCTGGATAGTATTAGAGGAACTAGAACGGCGCAAATGCCAATTCGAAAGCAAAGCCGAGAGTCAACTTGGCATGCTCCAACATATGATCGAAGCTCAGATACTTGATCTGGTCGTCGGTAGTATGTATCTTCTTATTGGTATTTTCCATCTCTGCTTCAGTCGCCATAGCCGCGGGATAACCGTACTTACTGGCCGAGGTGTGGTCGGAGCAGGCATATCCGCACTTCGTCTCCAGGTAACCCACAGAACAGTACTAATGCAGCGCGTCAGTTTCATTCGTCGAATAAACCGCTTTCCGTGTGGGACAACTGAGGCTTACCGCTGTAACAACGTCCTTGAGAAACTGTGTGAGGCCCTGGTCGACATAATCGACCATAATTCCTACAGCTTCCTCGACACCCGCGTTCAGAGCTCCCTGGATGTAGCCAGTCATGTCTTGCTGGAGCATGGCCTTGATTTCCCGCCTATCCCGCTTGTAACGGGAGAAGATTGCCTGGGAGCCCAGCATTCCGCCTTCTTCTGCAGAGTACCAGTGGAACTCCACAGTATTGGATGCATTACCCTTGGCAATGGCGTCTGACTGCAGCAGACCGCGCAACGCTTCGAGAATGGTGACAGTTCCACTCCCATCATCATCAGCACCGGGAGCAGCCAGGATTGACGGGAGAAATAGATTGATGCTGTCCTGATGGGCGCCCAGCACCACAGTCTTGTTTGTTCGGCCAGGGATTCGGGCAATAATGCTGAACTGACCCCAAGGATGAGAGAATCGCTCAACAGTTGCACCATACTCAGTGGCTCCCGACTCAGAGACGACTCTCTGGACTTGGTCGTACAGCCAGGTTGCTGATTGGATTCCCGTCTGAGATTTGTAATAGCGAGTATGAAACGATGTGAATCGTTCCAGGTTGGCCTTCATGTTTTGTTTCGATAGATCCTTGTTAAGCGCAACCACTTCTTCTGCATACTGCATCTTTGGCGGATATTTGACATAGCTGGCGCTGTGGAGAGTCGGGTAAAATCCGGTGTTGTGCTCTTCTGTGATATCGATAAAATTCACGCCGTCCTTGATGCAATCATGCAGTTAGTCCCCCGTGGAGTTGGAGATTCAAGGTTTGGGGGGAGTATGTTACCAATTTCAATGCCCATTTCTCTTCTTCAGTCACCCATCGAGTTCGATAAGGGGCCAATTCGATCAAGTACTTCTCCTGGTCATGATGGATGCGAGGGTTGTTTAAGAATGCTTCTTGAGAAATGACTGCAGCTACAGCCCCTGTGAAAGCTGTTGCGCTCAGCGCAATAGCTGCGAGGACTTTCATAGTAAATCAATGGGATTTATCCCCTGCAGTTCATAAAACAAGACGGATAACAATGTAGAAGATATAATTGATGTTTGGTGAGCCTCGCAGTCGACCGGTGTAATGCCAGCTTTTGGTGAGGCAGGAGAAAGAAGGATGTTTGAATGATGTGTGCTGAGGACCTCTCCAAGTCAAAAGGGACTGCAGTGCAAGGTCCAGCTCCTTTGTCTCAAAATAGACGGAGAATACGTGATGATTGGGTGGATAATAATGGACTGGTTATCGTGAGCAACTGGCCAAGTCCAGGCAGACTCCGTTGCGTCAGAGATGAGCGCTGGCGGCTGGCTTAAATAATAAACAATAGAGCAGTTTCAGGGCCGAGGTTGGTAGCTTAGCCGCTGCAGTGGACTAAATTAGATTTAATTTTTCCAGAACTCTGCTGAAGTCGACCTAGGTGGCTAGTTATTATTGTAAGACTATTCTAACCTAAATCATCAACTCCTCAGATTCTTAAGAGGTAGCAAACTACCTTAGTAAGGTAGCAACGAGCAACAAGCAAGTTCGGTTCCGTGAGGGGATGGTTTGACCTCTCCCGTCAGTCCCGTGCCTTGTATAATATCTGTCCCTTGATCCAGGGCTCTTTTGCCCTCTCTCTATTTGTGGGTCTTGACTGATATTGACATCTGGGGTGATCGCTCATTGTGCTGTGTCAAATTACCATAAAATCATTATCTTCCAGGGAGTATATTGCTTCAAGTTCTCAATCATGCTGCCTTCGTGACTCATTGGAGAATGTGACCGTGTCAGTCATGATCTCCACTCTGTTCGCAGATCAACGTGCCTCAGGCGACAAGGCTGACAAACTTCCCCGCATGGATATGAGCCCTGGGCGCCTGGCCCGCTTTGACGAGGGGATCCAGGTCGACTTCGGGATATGTTACTCATAGCACGATTGTCCAGGTGGCTCGGCCACTAAATTATCAACGATAACAGTCAGTAAGATAGCGATATGTCATAGTAGACATACTGAAATAGCAAGGAAACCACTAAGCCTTCGAGCATAGCATCGTTTGAACCGGGATATTTAGCTATGCTCAGAATATATTACGATATTGAAATTCAGCTCGGGCCGCTCCAGCTTATCTTCGAAGCAGAACATGACCCATTACTCGCCATGGTTCTGAATCAGACTGGCATGACTCGGTTCGTATTCGAATTAACATCATCGACGAGATGATGATGTAGAGAGGTACCTTGCAGCCGGCGTCACAGATCGCATATGCTGGAACCGGTAATCAGGGCTAGGGCAAGTATGGCCAAGCACCAATCATGGGCGCTTCTATAAACCCGTGCCCCATCGTGAGTCAACCCGAGGCCTTTTTCTATGACGGGAAGAGTTTTGTGCCACTCCTCTTTCGGTAAGGACCCGCGATCTTCGGCTTCGGACGCGACAACTGGTTATCTGCTTTCACATTTCTTATCGCTCTTCATCCCCATCCCCCGCTCCATACGTACTTCCTCATTCCTACTTGACTCTCGTCCTCTCTCCTCAGTTGATCCCGAGGTCGTTCATTGAGCAGACTCAAAGCGTTCTATACTTTCTGGCCCTGACCGGTGTCTTGCCACTCTCAATAGGCTCCGTCCATCCGAACTTATCGCTAGCCCGCTCGCGTCAACCAGAATGGCCATCCATCCAACACTGCCATCCCAGGCTAACTCACAGGGACGCCTGACACCGCAGCAGACTCGAGCAATCTCAGCTTGGTCGGAGCAGGCGGCTGCCTCCCTGCGGAATTTGACTCTGTCTGAGTCGGTATCGGCGAGCGACAGAAATGTTGAATGCATTTCGACGCGTGATTCCCCTCTGCGGGGCTCCTCGGTTCCTCTATCTATTCCTCTAGACGACCCAGTCCCTGCGGTGCATACGGGAGCCGTACCCAAAGTCAAGGTTGTGACTCGTGAGTCCGAGACGCAACCGGTTGCCTCGGTTTCATTCAGACGTCGAGAACCTCTTCGTCGCGATAGTCTGAAGAGACGGGAAGCGCTCCTCAAAGGAAAGGACGGGAGTCGGCGCAGACAACGTTGGGAGAACGGTATGTCTTGACTTATGACGTGGATGCCATGATCTTCGAGGCATCCGTTTTCCCCAAAGGGTGCGACGCGTCGCCCCTCATTTTGCATCATTGCTGATTGAACTTTCTCTCAAAGATCGTCTCTTGCATAACCCTTGGGTTGAACCTCCTGCGTCCAGTGACTGGGCGGTACAGCCGACATACCCGCGACATGATCCCATGCCTTACTATCTGGCACCTCTCTGGGACGTGAAATATGCTCACCTCGACCGGACGTCTTCTAAGCAGACTCCCAAAGGTACGAGGCATGAGAAGCATCGCGTTCCCAAGGAACTTCGCAGGAGATTGAAGCATGCACGTGCTGCTCGTGGGATGCTCCAGGATTTGGAAGAGGATATTAGACAGTTTATCCAGACGTGGAGCGAGAAGCAGCTGATGCTGCGGAAAGAAGGCTTGGAAGATGCACCATCGTCGTCTGAGGACGAATCTGAGGATGAAGTCGTCTTTGTGGGGCGCAATGGACAGATGCATGACTCGCCTGAGCACAAGACAAGGTTGCGAGAACTGCGCGCGACTTTAAGCCAACATAATGAGCGAGATGGTGAGAAGATGGTGTTCGAGAGCCTGGTTGATGACAGGGCCGCTGGCTTTGGGTGAGTTTCGAGTGCCATCTTCCGCTGGGTCTATACTTACCTTCGTCAGTCGCTGGCTCGTTCATTCCATTGCGAGTTACTACGGCCTGCATACATGGTCTATTACGGCGGGAGAACC
>NW_022983889.1:0-35115 GCF_010724455.1 Aspergillus lentulus | reverse complement strand
CCCGCCGAGAGGCCTATGTTGGGTTCCATATGCCGGCGCCAGGTAGTCGACCTGGGCTCACGACTCAGGTGTCTATTCCATCAAATTCTCATCAAGGGGCTATGATGAAGCCTGGTGACGACCTTCCGAAGCCACTCTGGGCTCAGATCTGAGCGTAGGTGATTTTTCTTTCATGTCTATAAGGTTCGTTATATGGTTTAGATGGGTTAGATTAGAGGCTTGGTAAACGCTGCCTTTGACACTCATATACAAACTTCGGTGAGTCCGATGTAAGGTAGAATGTCTGTGTAAGACACACGGTCCTCCGGACAGGTCAGCCGTGCATGATACCATGATACACGTTCCACGATGTTATCAATCATAGAATCAGTAAACTGATTGAACATAGCCTGACGCTTATCATCGCGGGAAGCAGACGGGAATACTTCCCTCGACTGCTCTCTGGGCCGTCTGGATGATACGTATATTGATACTGGTCGCCTACCACACCCTCACCACAATCCTGTTTGCCTTGACAAAGAAGCACGCAGAATATTCCCTGACTTAAGGAACGTGGGTGGCTACAATGTGCGCCTGCTTACCGGAATCATGCTCGACGCAAGCAACGTCATCTCCCTGTCCCTTCAGCTTGACCGTCTTTCCAAAACTCAAGTCCGTGCGACGTATTGCTGCTGTCATTTTTAACTGTCATAGACTAGGAGACTTTCTGCACACGCTCCGCCGTGCAAGACATCCCTTTCTTAACATTCGAAGTCCCATTTAGTCTTTCGCTTACAGACTTGGGACTAGAAAATGCAGTGGCAGACCTCTCCTGTCTGCACTGACTAGGCAGCGTTCAATCAAGTTCACAGGGCCAGATAGTTCCTGTAACTGCAGACAGCGAGCAACCGGTAGATCAACACTATAATCATGGACACCCCTTGCTGTACGATCTCTGATGCAAGCTCATGCCTGACTGACGTACTGTTCACCGTACGAACAAGTTATGGATTGCAAGTTGTAAGTAGACAGATTAACATGGCGATACCTTCAGAAACACTCGTGCCTACCTTACCGCCATCCATGGCATAAACCATCGAGTAATCCTAATTGATGATGGCATATTTACATGACTCTGCATGACTCAATAACTCTATTGGCGTCGATCAGATCGACGGGACTATTCCTTGCTCCAAGTCCACGGTAGGTTTGATGACCTGATGAATGCCTAGAGAGGTACTAGTGTGGGGGATTTGTGTTTTCTCTCTTGCTTCCTTTTCTCTTGTTTCATCCTGAATGGCATCATTGCCATGGCATGCGGTCATGGTGCATCTTTTTGCGTTTTATGGGTCATCGAATGCCGCGAGGGCGGCTGTCTGTGTGTCGAGCAGCTTATAGAGTGGATCTGGGATGTACCTTATCCTTTCCAGGGATATCTTGCGGGATTATTTCATCGAATTGAACTGAGTTGGCATGGAACGAGTCCCGTGTAACGGTTGTATACCTTATCCACCAGGAAGGCTTTACCAGAAACAGAAAACAGTTGCAAGGGTTCGTGGATCTGGACTCCAATCTGACCCTTCGTTAATATACGAGTATTCAGCTTGAAATCCGCCATTAGCCGCCAAACGAGATGGCACGATATGATGTAGATAGACAGCATGTATGTACTTTGGATGTTGACCAAGTTCCCACCGTACTTCGGCGCACCGGCATTCTGTACCGTTGCATAAGCCACAAAGACTGCCAGGTGGCAGTGGGATGGCTCATGGACCGATCTAAGGATGCATAGATGCCTTGGGAAATGATAATGCATCGTACGCATACAGTCAATGGACCATTATTGGCACAACTTCTTGTATCTTAGTCGGGCTTATTATCATGATGATCCATCCCCTAGAGTAATTGTTTCTGCTAGCCAATTGATATTGCCCCTGAAAGAACCCAAGGCAAGATCACTCGGATAGTGTCTTTGCAGACTCCATCAATAGTGGAGATCAGCGCCCGCACTCCGCAGTTCGCTCCGCTAATGAGTGGTGCTCCGTGCTCGAGGCTGAGGGATGATACAGAAGTTACAAGTAACAAATTCATGCACTCTATTGAGGCTGCTGACTCGTGAGCCGTACCTTCTACGAGGAGAAATACCGCTATCGGAGTTATGAGCGATCAGCTGTAAACTCTAGGGGTTTCCAAGATCACGATCTGATGAGCCCTTCCAGTTGACATTTTCTTTCAGGGTTTCAGAAGACTTGGTCCGTGTTCTAAAGAACGAGACCGTTGACCGTCGTACTCTCACATCTAATTTCGGTCCGATCCGAAGGGCCCCAGTCGGTTCCATGGTAAAGAAAAGCCTTAGTGTCCTGGCACCATGATCGTTAGGACGCGCTACTAATTAGAAATCCATCGATGAAGATGAAGAGAAGTTGAAGAGAAGTGACGAAGGTAGAGATTATCACTGAGCATGTGACATGGCGCTCAAACACAGTGGTAAAGATTCTCTTCCAATCAAATAAACCTTACCACGTTGTACCAGGATTCAAATCAGGCAACTCTCCGAGGCGTGGGATGTAGTATCGGTTCCGAGTTGGCCCGCTTCCATCCTCCTGGTCCACGCGCTGCTTGGCCCGGCCGTAGAATATCGTATTTGCACTGGTTTGCAAGGTATCAGGGCACTTGACAACGGCCTTTATCGGCTTAATCTTCGGGTTTCATCTTCCTATTGGGAGAGGGTCCAGCGTCTGCTGGTCAGCCTGAGCGCTCACACCCCTTTCATGGTCGCTTCCAGAACGAAACGGTCGCAGTCACTGAAAGTAAGGCGCGAATGAAAGCTGAGAGGATGTTCGAAGCCTCCTCCCTCGGATGTAGAGGCCGTATTCAATGTCAGGCTGCTTCTTGCGGTGATGTCGTTAATTTCTTGGGCTGATGATGCTGTTATTAGGCACTCACAGTAAGACATAGCTGTAGATAGCCCCGTCGCAATAACCTTCGACTTCATTGACCAAATAAACCTAAATAAACCCTAAAAAGAGCATCGATCGAGGCTGTACTCTGAAGTATCAGATGGCTGAGCCTTGAGCGTCGCATAAATAGATTAGATTTAGGCCCCCATACTGTCGTGGGGTTGACGAACGAATGAAATATTTCAAGTCTGTTTTTTTCTCTTCCGATGTAATCACCCGCGACAGGAGATCACAGGAATATCCCAAATGGGACCAAAATATGAACGCCTCGAAGCCGAGCCATAACATTGACCGGACTGGATTGACGTGGCTCCTTTCTTCTCCATAGCCCTCCATCATTGTTGTTCATTCCTTGATGCGTTCCTCTCATTCTCCCTCGTTGCCCTCCAACACAACCTGGCACCACGACTATTACCTAGATACCGCCAAAACAATCCTGCGCCACGCTGGATTATCCTGATCTATTCTTCTGATCTTGGATTATTCAATCCCTAGAAATTACTATTACCAGCTAGTGCTTTCTCCTTCTTCCTCTTCAGCCAATACTGCCAGTTACTGTCCTTGTTCGGGCTGCTGACCTGCCTCCCTTCCCAAGACTCCTGGCGTCATCTGCTATCTACCGCTCCCTCGGGCCTCCCTTCACATTCCCCTAAGCCCCTCCATCCCTCGGGATCGTGCCCTATAACATACTCTCTAAGCCCTTTAGACGCGCAAAAGGCTTTGCATCTGAACACCCCATCGTATGACTGAAGTATCCTTACTTTTCGTCTGGTTCCAGCTGCTGAGATTTTCTTGCCTCGCCTCATCTCACCTCATGAGCACATCCGACTGGATGCTGTGTCATACACGAAAACCTGGGCTGGGCGATTGTTCCATAAGAAGTGAAAGGATATTGTGATCTGATTTGCATAACAATTATTTATATATATTCTATCCCTACCTACTTTGTACCATCGTCTTTTTATTTTTTTATTTTTTGGGTTATTTTATCTGGTACCTTTGATACCTGCCAGTTTTATACGGAGGCCCGTGAACAAGAGCACTTCGCTTGCCGGGACTGACATTACAGAACCCCGACGCATCTTTTTTTCGCACTATCGCATTCAAAGACATCATGGAATCTTACAGTGCATCATCGTGTCAAGATCGTTGTGCCCGAACAGGGGGCAGCTCTAGTTCGACCGACAGCGAAGCCTCGGATCGGTCGAAAAGCACGGCCCCTACGGTCTACAGCTATCGGCCCACATCTAAGCGACGTCCAGAAACGGATCGCTTCACCATGGACCCTAGGGATTCCACATCAACGTATGCATCCACGATACCATCGACCGACGAGTTACCGGAAGACCCGCAATATGAGGTTATCGACCGAAAGCCGGAGATCTATGCTACTGACGCGATCCCTTCCAATCCAACCACCTTTGCAGAGCTATTCCCCTCATCCCGACGGCTGCTGATTCGGCACGATGATTCGACACTAGATGGTAATATGAATCTACGGGTTGACACTCTAGTGCCTCAAAGGGGCGGCTATCAACAAGATGTAATCCTCTTTCATCTCCGCATGTATGACTTGTTCTCGAGAAAGTTCTCATTTCGGCGCTACTGTCGGGAGTCTGGTCGTGAGATCTGTCGCTCAGAAAGGAGGCCCAGGTCGTCCAGTATCGACAAGAGGCCCATTCTTCGGCGCTCCTGGAGCAGTGTGTTGGCAAGCTTGCGGCCTGGGTCGAGTGGAAATGGATCGATAGCTGGCGCCGAACATAAGCGCCACGACTCGGGATATCACTCGATCAAACAGGAAGATGCGAATTTGGATGATGCAACAGCAGATGCCAAGGAGTGTCCCAGTCGCCCTGTCGCTCTCGCAGATACAACGGTGTTAGAGTTTTCTAATTATGCGCATGTAGAGGTCAAGAAGCGAGGCGCAGGGATACGCAAGCGGTACGAGTTTGAGTATTGGTCCACGAAATACCAATGGAAGAAAGAGTGCAGGAAAGAAGGGGATTTGCGGGAAGTGTCGTACCACCTCATCGACACGCGGACGTCCAAGACGATCGCTCACATTGTGCCCGAGATCCTCACGCCAGTGGAAGCTGTCGAGGAGGAGAGCAAGGGTGGTTGGGTTCCCCCGTCCTCAATGTGGATTAGCGATTCATCGGTGTACGAGAAAATGCATGAGGTTGCCGAGTAAGCTGGGGCCCCCTCTCCCTCTCAAGGACAAGAACAAGTTCCGCCTCACATGAACACGATACTGATCGTCTTGCAGTGTGATCGTAGCCACAGGATTGATTGTTCTAGTTGATGACTGTATTCGACAGCGATGGCACTCGAAACATCATACGGACCCCAGTCATCCGGCTAAATCCTCTTTCACAAAAAGCATTGAGTTGATGGGGCCTATGCGACTTATTGAAGAAGTGTTTCACCGGCGGGGATCCGCCTGATTCCAATGGATGTGATGACGACGCGCGAAGGAAGTTGGGTCAACTCGTCGCCACGGTGGTCTGACTCGTGCGTTAGCGAGCACTGCTATCGTGATGTCGACGTGCAGTGGCGCGAACCCAACTCCCAGAATTTTCACAACATTGATGAATCTGGATAATGATGCCTGATTACCGGCCATTTTCAGGCTGGATCCCGTGCATGTCCGCGTATCTGGTTCGCTGGCGACGAGGATCCCAGCTAGACTTGCTTGCTAGTTGTTGTTGTCGTTGTCCCTCGAATGTGTAACAGGAACTCTGCGGCCACTAGTTATCGCTGCATTGACACTTGTCGGTCGACTCTGGGGCGGATGACCTCCTTTCATTTCTTTTTTTGGAAGTATGATTAACGTGTATATGATTGCATGGTTAATTTTGGGATAGCGCTTCCAGAACCTGTCTGGAGTGTGATAGGGAAATGATGGGTGCATTAAAGATCTTCGATTATTTCGTGTTGAACCGAGTCATTAGCAACGTACAGGAACCATGGTTCATGGTAGCCGACGGCCTCACTAGCGAGTAGCGACCCCCTGGTGGGCCAGTCCAGCGCTTAAGATCAAGACGAAGCGCGAATGATTTGCTTAGAATGAGTGGAAATGAGGAGCCAGACGAAAAAGGGGGAGGTAAGGCAAGAGGAAGGAAATCCTGGGTTTGAGATTCCGAAAGTTCACCATCTTCTTCTTACTACCTACCTACCCTTACAATATAAGGTACCTTGGCCTGGTAAGGTACTTACTTCTACGGAAGGCTGGAATGATTGGACCAGACTTCATCCCGCAACTCAAAGGAAGTCTTTTTCCCCCCTTCATTTCTATTCCTTTTCCCATTTGTCCGTTCTTTCCTTGTCTTTATTGGCGAAAATGCTCGAGATAACAGCCGAGAGCTCTTCCAGCTATGGCCATATACCAATTAAGCTTGTCCTGCGGGCGATGCGGGGCAGATCGAGGCTCGTCAATGTCCCTTTTTATTCCATCGAATCAAACGGCTTGATGGGCCTTCAATGAGCTCGTGTGGAAGCGATTCAACTTTCCCCGGTGCTATGATAGATGATGGCATATAGCGTCTGATGCAGGTGATCTATAACTCTGTGGTCCGCGATACTTTTCCGTCCACATCGCTTCGTCCCTAGCTATCGCTGTCATTTATTGTCGTTCTGTAGATGACGGCGATGAACAACATGAAGACGCACGTATGTATGCCCAACATAGTGCCAGAAGAAAGCAACGAATCATGATGGCCCCTTTTCGGCAGACGGTTTGGGTCAACTTTGAGCCTAATAGACGTCTCTCTTCGCTGGCAAAGCTGTGCTCCATGCAAAAGGTTTGCTTTAACCGCACGAGCTGGCTGTTTCATCTGGTGTTGCCTGTTTGGGTTGAGGTTCCTGCCGGGATATCTCCAACACCCTTGTCTTCTTCTGCTTGCTGTCGCTTCTTACCTGTCTCCAACCCTTTGCCCCCATGGCATCTGTTCATGCAGAGCGGCCTGGTTTTTTGACCATTCGTTTTCCAGGGCTGACAGGAACGATGTGTTTCTAAAAGTCCTCGGTCCAGATTCATAACTGAATCATTGATGAGCTGGCATTGTGGTCTCTGGGCCCGCTTTCAATCTTTACAGGGGCCTTACTGGCTGGTGTGAGCAAATCCTGACTTCAATTCGTCGCTTCTGCTCCTATGGGGCCCCTCTCCGCTTTTGGGCAACTAGACCACACCCCTCCACTATGTGGACATTCCAGAAGGAGGGGCTTCCGCCTTTCTTGTCCTTGGAGAAGCGTCCATGAGGCGTCTAGAATCTTCATACCCGATAAGAAGCAATGTTTGCTGGAATCAACTGAAGGAAAGGGAGAGAGGATGTGTCAAGGCAAGAGAAAGGAGACGAGATGTCTATTGTTCAAGGCTTCGGATCTGTGAACTGGCTTTCTTGTGCGACAGCAGTTCCTTTTGCCTCTGCGCCATCCGATCCTTGCCATCAAATGGATCTGGTTCTCGGTGGAGCTCTGTCGCACCTTTTTCTTGGTAACTGGCGTTTCTTCAGGGTGCATTCTCAGTCGGCGTGCGCCGGGCCGTTCCAGCATTGCAGCCTCAAAATGATCCGCATGTTCTCCATGCAACTGGCGGCCTTTTGACTGGAGGACCAGGGAGGGGGGAGAATTTGCTGGCGCTGTAGCTTGTCCCCAGCGACATGCATAAGCCCGACTGTTAGGTTTCATGGTTAGGCTCCGTGTTTGTCACGCCAAAACAGTCTTGCTTGCACAGTGAAAATAAAAAAAAACGATTTGGGGTCAAGCATGGCCCACAGTTTATATGACCCCCCGCTTCCCATGTTCATCAGGGCTATTTGAGTGGGAAAGAGAAAATTCAAAAGAGGTATTATTGTCTTATCAAAAGCGAACACAAAAAACTCTTGGCTCGATTGATCCTGCTCCTTGAGGATCTCCTTTTTTTTATTCATTTTCGCCTTCTAGAAACCGTCCGCATTCCAGTTGGCACTTGCTTGCCTCTTTTTGGGCAAAAGTTCTACGGAGGGGTCGTTGGCTCTTGATATACTCAAATCTTCTTTACCCTTTAATCTTCTTCAATTTCAGCCCTCATTATTGTGGCCGGTAAGGGACCACGATATCGCGAAGAATCATATTGTATTTTGGACAAGCAAACCACTTCAACATGGCCTCGACTCAAGGAAATGTTGGTCGGAAGGCTGAATGGATAGAGAAACTTGAGAGTATGCCCCACTTGAACTACAATTCTTGAAGGAATCGTCAATGTGCCGTGTGGGTTTATCATTCGTGGGACTAATTCCAGACTGTATCTTCCTACAGAGCATTGCAAAACTGCAGGCCTTGGAGACCCGGTGTACACATTGTTCTCCGATCGTCGAGGTAACTGAACCCCTTCGCCACTCTCCATCTTTTTTTTTTCTTCCCCATTTCACAGATCCTGAGTGAGAGTATATTCTTCCTTTGCGTTGCATCTTCTCCATCCATTCCTCTTCCTGGAAATCTACCCTTAGGTGAACTGAATGTTGCCCTGTGTGTCGCGGCATCATATTGTGGAGTAACCTTTTCCTTCACCGACTTTAGACCTGACAGCTTGTTGTACCAAGTGCTAACGGCTTTACGTCTTCAAACAGGAGGTCGGACAGCTTGGAGCTCCAGCGTGAAGGTACAAGGTAGAGCATATGCTGCGCGGTACTGGTACGATGGGAACTTCACAATTAACGCCAAACATGACGCTGCAGAGGTAGCTCTCACGCTCCTGACCTACCAACAGCAACCACAAGCTCGCAGCGAAACTCTTCCAGGAAAGGTGTGGCCGTAGCAGGCCAGCAAATACGGAAATATGGTTATGATAGGATAAGATGGGATTCAATGGGTTCGACACAGTTGAGAACTACTTTCATTTCTCTGTCTAGTTTGCTTGGGCTGGACCGATTACTAGCCTTTCTCCCCTCCGGTTTTTCTCTTTTTTGCTTTTCCCTTTGTGGCCCCTATGACCGCGTACGACGACTTGATGCCCGACCCTTCGAGTTCCGCAGACGTTATGTACAACATTCTCGGCTGTCGACATTCTTCTTTGTGCAATATCCTGCAACAAGCACTGGAACACATCGATGACTACGATGCTGGAGTGGGTGGACAATCGGGAAACGAACATTTCCCGGATGCCCCTCGCCGCAACTTTTTCTACAGGACTACAGAACACCAGCCCCTGCCATATTTGCTCGGCTCTTTTCGTTTTACAGTCTCTATTACAAGCGGCCCGGTTATTCTCTTTTGTTCGACTTATCGACCTTCTGTACAATTCTCCTCTATTTCCTTCCAGTTTCGCAAGGCACTCGCACTACTGAGACCTTGCTACGATATTATGACGACAGAACAGTGACGGACAATTCCGATACTCGAATTTGGTTTCATTGCGTGCATTTTGGATTCTTGATGTCAAAATCTTTTCACCTTTCTGGTGATTCCAGCGCCTGTGTATGTTTCTTGTGACAGTCATACCTAGACATGTCCTGCCATTTGCTCCTTGTGTACGCGGATCTAGCCGAACTGGATCCCAACGGTACCAAACCGGACAGGGATCCCAATTCTTGCTCGTG
The DNA here is from genome assembly GCF_010724455.1 of Aspergillus lentulus. Next base: position 25,601 of record NW_022983889.1, on the reverse strand, counting down.
CGAATCGACCATCTAGGAGGAATGGTCTCGTTTCCCTGCCACGTGCCAGTTCTGGGCCATCAAAGTAGACAGTAGGACTCCTTTTTTCCGTTTTTCCCACCCACTTTGTGCCCCTGGGTTGCCCCACCTTCTTGAACTTTCAGGTCTGTTGGGGACTTGGTGACTGCTCTAGAAGGGCTATTTTATGCACTAATTGTGTGGGTGCGTTGTTCAGCTGAAAATCACGGTGTTGAATAAAGCACGGTTACAGCGTTCCGTATCCTTGGTTGCACCATGTCACATCTTGAGCTTAACCTTAAATTTTCCGGCTGACCGTTCGGCGTTCACGTGCTGACCGGATAAGTCTATTCCGCTTGTGCGCCAACTGGTCATGGCCAGCCTCGGCAACGGCTAACTCTATGTGTTCTCGCTTGATTACAAGGTTGAATATGGTATTTTCGCCAAAACTGTCTAGGAAAGACAGAGGGGGAAATAAGATCACCATGAACCCAGTTCTAACTTCCATCAATAAGCAAATACTCTCCCGCTTGCTCTGTCTCTGCAATTCAACCACCCGTAATAGCACCGCAGCATGATGCACCCCGCACAAACAAACAAGAGTAATCCCGCGTTGGTCCAGTGGCCCGTCGGGTATCCCCTCTTCGCTTCGTTGGCTTTGTAAATCCATACGCCGACGATTTGGCCGGGGGCGCCGAAGGAGACGTTCAGAGCTATTGCTAGCCCCGTGCCGGCTGTGGAGCGGAGGTTGGAAGAGAGCCAGCCTAGGAGCGGGGGGATGCAGGCGAATGCGCCGCTTGTGGCGACGATGAGGCAGCCGTAGCGGTGCTAATGACACTAACGTTTAGTGGATTTTTTGTAGGGAAGGGGGTTGGGGGAGGTACTAAGTAAGCGTCTGGTGGGAGGACGGCGGACGCTAGGAAGCCCATAGCGCCAATGAAGGAGAAGAGGGCGGAATGCAGGCCACGGCTGATGGTACATTGTTAGTGTGTGTTGTGAGGCATGGTGCTGACGCGAGGACTCGTACCTGTTGAAATGATCGGCGGACCAGGCTGCGGCTGTTGTCACGACATAGGCTACAGCCCATGGGGGCACTGTCATGAGCTGCGCGCGTAGGTTGGTATACCCGAGCCCGCTGGTGATTGCGGGCGTAAAGAGAGAAAGACTGGAAAACGGGGCGGATATGCCGAAGTAGACCTGTGGAGGGGCATTAGTTGGGGGGACAGTAGTGGGCTGAGAGCAGGCAACAGACGGCATAGTGTGCGTAAAGACGCCAATCTGTTAGCACGGCTTTGGCATCCTCCCACGTCATGGCTTTGGCTTCTCCCTTGGAGCCTTCCGTTCGCAGCCGTTGAGCGGCGAGTTCTCTCTCTTCTTGTGTGAGCCAACGAGCTGATTCGGGATAATCTGGTAGAAAAAACCAGACTAGAACGGCTGAAGCGCACGATGGTGCTCCCTCGATGATGAATAGCCATCGCCACGCAGATAGTCCATGGACCTGGTTCATGTGGCCCACGCCGTATGCGATTGCACCGCCAAAGGCGCCGGCTAAGGTAGCGGATGCGAGAATCAAGGCCACGCGTATGGAGCGCTCAGAGTGTCGATACCAGAAGGTCAGATAGTAGACCAAGCCAGGGAAGAGCCCTGCTTCCATTACTAACGGGTGTCAGTCATTCCCTGAACTAAGTCCCTGGTCTTGGGAGAGGATATACCTCCTAGCAAAAAACGGAGGCCGGTGACCTGAGCGAAGTTATGGGTTCCTCCCAAGCCCATTGTGCACGCGCCCCATGACAGCATCAAAAACGCAATCCATCTCTAGGTTTCATAAGTCATAAGTTTCTTATTTCGAACGCAGGATTCTAATGGCGTACACTCGGCCTAAGCTTCTTCAAGAAGTAATTCGAAGGGACTTCGAACAGCGCATAAGCAATGAGGAACACCATAAGCGCAATCCTGGCATATGTCAGTATCTACGCTTTAGCGTCAACTATTCGGCAAAACCTACGTGTATTGATACGAGGTCATCTTAGTCTCGGACAGGAGGTCATTGTGCGTATTCTGGTTGAGGATCTTTGCATTTCCTAAGCCGACCAGGATGAGGACCGGCCGAGCAAGAGTCGGATCCATGCTTACCAATGTTAGATCTATCTAGATAGCAGAGAAGATAGATCGCTGCACATAGAGGAACAATGCGCAAGTCTTGTTTCCAGACCAGTGCTTTCTCCTGAGGACTGCGGTATGATGCATTAAAATGCTGCTCGTCAATGTCCTTGTGGTGAACAGTTAGTAACGACAGCTACAATTCGAGTTCGTATTTCACTCCGCATACATCAGACGCAATCTCAACATCGCGAGAATCTTCCACGCTTGGGTGGGGCTTCGGCTCGCTCATTTTCGCGGGTAGGCAACGAAAAGCCACGGGTAAACATGAACAAGCTTTTGAGAAGCAATTCTTCTTTTGAGCATACTTATAGGCTTGGGTCTGTCAGCACCTGTTGGAGCTCCCCCGCACAAGCGGGCTCCGCCGACTGGGGTAACCCCGTTCTGAAGAAAATGTGATTCCACGATGTCGGTGAACCTCCGACGGTCATCACCGAAGAGGGTTAACCACCTTTTAGGCACATAATAGATACAGTGTCAGTGATTGGCTGCAGTCATTACCGGAAAGGTCTGGGATCGGCATGTGTGTCTCGGCATTGCCGTTGACAGAACGGACAATATTGCAGCCAGGAAAGGAAGATGAAGTCATGCCAGCCTAGCATTGCAACTGAGCTTGGAAGCGATGTGATGCTTTCTGTTGAAACGCGACTGTTCTCTCGCAGTCTCTCGAACTTGGCCGTCCTACAGCGCAGGTGGTCACTATGAAGATGCAGGTTATTGCCCTTTGGTACTGGATTGATTTTGCTTGAAGTGTGTAGTCGATTGGGCCACGTCAGGCGGCCTTTTCGAGATTATGTGGGATATACAACCTAGATCACTAAAGACCACTCTCAGTTGCTCCATAAGGATAATTTGGACCTTGTCAGTTGCAAAGACTCACCAGTTGGCGCCGGAGGGCTCGACATCTCTCAGTGCAGCAGACGAGCTTGGACAAGTATAGCTTTCGAGTCGGCATCATGAAGGAAATATGGACCCTTCACCCGGCAGCCCTTCTGTCTTTTGACTCCGGCTTAGAAAAATAATATCAAATCCCACTGTATCTTTCCGAACAGAAGAGGTACGTGAGAAAGCAAGGATCAATCTGATTGGTCAAGGGAAAAGCTTCGAGGTTTGCCCAGTTGAGTTAGCGCCAATCATTATCTATCGATAATGATTGAATCGTGATTTTGTTGGATTTCTCTGCTGTTGTGCGTCAATTGTCTACCCTTTCTCTCTCAATGAAATGTCCTGCATATTATTCAAGCATTCATTTCTCTCATAGCATTTTAAGAGGTATAAACAGCCGCGTTGCGTCAAACTTATACTCCAATCCAGCCTTGCGCACCTCACAGATCGCAAACATGGCGACAGAAGCTACCCCTCCGCGCAGAAAGATGCCATCTGCACTGACTTTCGATCTACATAAAAAGTGCTCAGTAAGTTCTCCTTGCCGTCAAATCCTCTGGTATACTTGATTTTGATCTAATCAAGAGCAAATGTAGACAACCAAAGCGCGCGCTAGCACCCTCCATCTCCCTCATGGCTCCGTCCCGCTTCCCATCTTTATGCCGGTTGCGACACAGGCGTCCCTCAAGGGACTCACTTATGACCAGCTGAAGCAGACAGGCTGCATGCTGTGCTTGAATAATACATACCATCTGGGCCTGAAACCGGGGCAGGAGGTTCTAGATGAAGTGGGCGGAGCGCATAAGCTGCAAGGATGGGATCGGAATATCCTGACAGATAGCGGCGGGTGAGCTATGTCTATCTTCTCCTCGGCCTGGCCTGACACTGACGCCTGCAATATGTAGTTTCCAGATGGTTTCTCTCCTGAAGCTTGCAAAAGTCACCGAGGAAGGTGTCCGATTCCTCAGTCCCCACGATGGAACCCCGATGTGTGTCCTTGCCGATTCGGAGTCTCAACGGATCCCACTAACCATGGTCATTCTAGGCTACTCACACCAGAACATTCGATTTCGCTGCAGAACTCGATTGGCTCCGATATCATCATGCAGCTAGACGATGTCATTGCAACTACCTCTCCCGATCATGCCAGAATTCACGAGGCTATGGAACGATCCGTTCGGTGGTTAGACCGCTGTATCGATGCGCACAAATATCCTGAGAGACAGAACCTGTTCTGCATCATCCAAGGCGGTCTAGACCTGGAGCTCCGGAAGCAGTGCTGCGCTGAAATGGTTGCGCGAGATACACCAGGCATTGCCATTGGGGGTCTATCAGGTGGAGAAGCAAAGGAGGAATTTTGTAAAGTGTATGTGTTGGCTTAAACGCGGTACGGAGGACGTTCGGCTGACAGTTATAGGGTGGATACGTGCACTGGACTCCTTCCAGAGCACAAGCCCAGATACGTGATGGGAGTGGTAAGTATTAGCCTTTCCCCTCCGAAGGGCAGCCTCTTTTATTGACGCGGCTCAGGGTTATCCGGAAGATCTGGTTGTAGCAGTTGCCCTCGGTGCGGACATGTTTGATTGTGTCTGGCCGACGAGAACAGCCGTAAGGATGACCCCGCGGAATCATTTGGACACAAGTTGCGACTGACCATTGCTAGCGATTCGGAAATGCTGTGGTTCCTTCCGGCAACCTGAACCTACGCCATAAGTTGTTTGCCGAGGACTTCCGACCAATACAGGAAGGGTGCAGCTGTTCTTGTTGCCGGCCCAGAGAACAAGGCGGCTTGGGAATTACGCGAGCGTATCTCCACCACCTGGCTGCGAAAGAGACGGTTGGAGCTCATCTGTGAGACTTCCCTTCACATGCGAGAGATGCTAGTACTAATTTCTCAACAGGCTCACCATTCATAATGTCCACTACTTGCTTTCTCTGATGGGATCCGCTCGGCAAGCCATTTTGGAGGATCGATATCCCGCATTTCTGCGCGAGTTCTTCACCAATTTGTATGGGGATAAAGCGAAATTCCCTGAGTGGGCTGTCACTGCGCTGCGTGGTGTTGGTGTTGATCTGCTGGCAGACTAGCATGCTTGCCTTTAGAGCGTCTTTATCTACATCACATAATCCTAAGACGGGTGTCGAGCATCATTTGGCACCCTGGTACACAGACTCTTAAAGTAATATTGCCGAATTGGGAACGTAATGTAATTGTAGCCTGATAAGATTTTTTTTATCACCACGTGATCTCGCGCGTCGCGTTCACGCGTTATTCAAAAAGTCCACCACAAGCAATACCAACGACGAAACATCTCAATCACCATGACAATTCAATCCAAAGAGCAAACAAGCATAATGTCGCCGGCAGCTGTGACGCCGCAGGATACCCCCAGCCAATCTGGCACACCGACTCCTCCTCATAACCCCGCACACGAGGAACATCAATACCTCAACCTCATCCGCACCATCCTCGCCGAAGGCGAGCATCGTCCCGACCGGACAGGCACAGGCACTCGCTCGATCTTCGCACCGCCGCAGCTGCGCTTCTCGCTCTCCAAGTCTGGCGCTACACCCTTCTCGGACCCGATCCCCGTACTCCCCCTCCTCACCACGAAACGCGTGTTCCTGCGCGCCGTCATCGCCGAGCTCCTATGGTTCATCTCCGGATGCACCTCCTCCATTCCCCTCTCGGAAGCAGGCATCAAAATCTGGGACGGTAACGGGAGCCGCGAGTTTCTGGACAAAGTTGGGCTCGGACACCGCGAGGTCGGCGATCTAGGCCCCGTGTATGGGTTCCAGTGGCGGCATTTCGGGGCGGAGTACGTCGACGCCAAGACGGATTATACAGGCCAAGGCGTCGACCAGCTCGCGGAGGTCGTGCGCAAGCTGAAAGAAACGCCGTTTGACCGCCGCATTATCATGAGTGCGTGGAACCCGGCGGATCTGAAGAAGATGGCGCTCCCGCCTTGTCATATGTTTGCGCAGTTCTATGTCTCGTATCCGAATGGGCTGGACAACAAGGGGAGTTTGTCGTGTCAACTGTACCAGCGTTCGTGCGATATGGGGCTTGGCGTCCCGTTCAATATTGCGTCGTATGCGCTGCTGACGCATATACTGGCCCATGCAACAGATCTGAACCCCGGCGCTCTGATTCATACCATGGGTGATGCGCATGTGTATCTGGACCATGTCGACGCGCTGAATGAGCAGCTCAAGCGGGAACCGACTGAATTCCCGGAGCTGCGCATCAAGCGTGATGATCGCGGTAGTGGAGTTGTGGATGGTTGGAAGGAGGAGGAGTTTGAGGTCGTTGGGTACCAGCCTCACAAGGCTATCAAGATGAACATGAGCGTTTGACCTCGTACAAGTTTTTATACAATTAATACCAGCATTTCTTATATAGCTTAGATTGTTGATTTCAATAAAGGCACCTCTGTGCATGGCATTAAGGACGATCTAATAGTCGGAGCTCAGGGAAATATGTAAAAGGTATCCAAAACGCTCTTGGTGTATCATATGCTAATATGCAGTTCCAGATGGCAGAATATCCAGGGAAAAGAAAAACGCAGCGGATCATTCCTCACGACTTCCCCAGGATAACCCCTGCTCCTCTCAACAAGACAATAGTATGACCCTGCTTCACCTTCCCACCCCCGATTGTCTCCGAAAACTCCAAAAACTCCCCCGAATCCACATGGAAGATCCGCAACCGCTCTTCCTCCCCAGCCCGATTATTCACATTCTCAATCCGCAACCTCCGCGCCGCATCATCCAGCACCCGACCAACCTTCAACCTCGAATCGAACCAAAAATCCCCAGACGGCGGCTCCGCCTTTTGCGCCTGCGCATCCGCCGTCCCAACCACGTGCAAATACAGCCGCTTGTCAGCGGGGACGCTTGGGTCGCCCTTGGCTGCCTTCTTGAGCGCATTCAGCTCCGAGATCCGCGCCGCCGCGCTATTGGCCTTCGGCTTCGGCGCCAGCGCCTGTCCCTTATCTTTTCCCCACGTGCGCACACGCGCGAACATCGATCGGATGGTCTCCGCATTGCTTGGGCCCTGGTTGCCTGCCCGAGCGCCAAGTGGCGCGATCTTCGCGCACTCGTGCTCTTCCCGGAGCCGGTGGCGCAGACAATACTGCCTATTACAGTTTGGGCAGCGGACGCCGGGGTCTTTCAGTGTGTTGATGAGGGTCTTGCAGTCGAGATGGGCGCATTGGTCTGAGTTGTAGATTGTGGGTTTCTGCGTTGGAAGGCTCGCGGTGCTGGTGTTCTGGTTTCCGTTGCGGCGGCGGGCCCATTCACCGGCTTTGGGGCAGCGGTGGGCGGTTTCGGTGCGGTGGTCGAGGCAGAAGGTTCCGCGACAGGATTCACAGCGGAAAGGGAGGAAGTCGAGTTGGTGGCAGTATTCAAATTGGCAGTGTCGGCCGATGGACTCTAGGTCCTTATCGGCCATTTGCGTGAAGGATTCTTGGGCGTGCGGGCTGGGTGTCCGGCCATTGGAGACGGTTATGGGCGACATGGTGGAAAATCACCTTTCAGAACAGATCAGAACAGAACAAAACTAAGGCAGAAGACAAAGAGAGCGTCTTGATTATATCTGAGTAAAGAGAGAAAGGATGAATAATGCACAACAAGAGATGGCGCTAGAAGCCACTGGCAACATGCGGAGAGAGGTGCCTGACTCAGCAGTATCAGCACAACAAGATGAGGCGCAGCAAGCGGAGAAGAAGATTCCAGTGTGGCTGTGGAGCTGATTATCTGATCCGGAGATCGGAGATAAGCAAAGCACATCATCTGTACCTCTTTATAGGCGCCGACACAAGGTACTTGACTCAACAATGATACTTGAAGAAGAAAATCCCCTAAATTTATTCCATTCTTATGAGGTATCCTTAGCATCACGGTGAAGAGACAAGGCTGGTTAAGACCCAAACTAACAAACTCAGTACAACTCAGGGGGTATATTCAAACATGACGGACTAAATCGATAAAAGAAAAGCATATTGGATAACATAAACGAAGGGCAAAGTTGGCGCATGGAGTCCGGGGCGGGAACAGAAAGAAAGATCGAAATGAATCAGGGTTGGTCGGATTTATTGCTTTGGTCATGCATAAGATCTGGATGACCAGTCCCTGCATTATCACTGTGGTTGAAAAGGTTTGGCTGCTGCATGGGTAAAGTCTGCTTCCCCTCAGGAACGGTGCTTGCCGCCGCAAAAGGAATAGGGCCGCTGGACGTAAAAACGGGAAGCCCATTCATTGTCTGACGCGCGGTTGTTGGGGGTGGGTATACCGTAGATCGAGCAGGCAGGGATTCTGAAGCCAACGAGGACGGGGTTGCTGTCCCAGAAGGACCTTCCTGCGTCGAGACAGAACCAGATACTGACACATCCTTGGGTCTTTCCCAGCGAGGGCGATCGATAGTGACATTGCTCAAGAGTGGAATTTTATTTTCAGCCAGCGGATCAGGAGAAGAGACAACAAGATCCTCTTGTGCATTTTCCGGGCTTTCTTGCTTCACCCGATCCATATTCCCGTTGGAGATGGCATGCGGACCAGAAGGCATCTGGGAGGTGCTAGGACTCGGCGAGGGGTGAGAAGTTCCTCTGGCAGTAGAATCATGCGCGGTCGCGGTGACGCTTGAGGCTTTCTTGGAGGATCTCGGTGTCTTGGATGTTGTCGGTCTGGGAGCGCGTCTTTGACGTTCCTCTGTCGCCTTTGTCGTTTTTCTCTCTTTCTCGCGAGCGGCGTGTTCTTCAGGGGTAGGTACCTTCAATTTGATGCTCAATTTCTTCACGCCGGCTGCCAAATCATCCAAATCTACATGTCTGGAATCCGTCTTCTCGGTCGTTGCCGCCTGTGTTTGGTCGGAGATGGTCTCTTGATCATCGCTAGAGGCTAGTTTTGAGAGAAAACCAGACGGCACGCGCGGTACGGGAGGCACCTTGGGACCCTCAGACCGTTTGGGAGCGGCTGACCGTGACGGGGTACTCGACCTGCTGCGGCTAGGAGACTCCGGAGGACGAGTACTCGCGGCTATGCTTGATTGTACGAGCGTTTCGCTTGGCCCAAAATTCAACGAGCTCGAATTGTTCGGGCCAGCTTCGGCTGTACCAGAAGGTTTAGAAGCGATCGGCGTTGTGCTTTTCCTCCGAGTGGTCCTGACGCCAGGCGAGCTATCAGCAGTTGAACTTGGCAGGTCACCAGGATCGATAGTAGTCCTCCGAGTGCTCTTCGTAACTTTTTTCTTTGGGGTCTCCGCCTTTGGGCTGCTAGGCAGAGAAGCCTTGGCCTTTCTCGTACGTAGCTGCATCCGATTTCCTTCTGATACTGCTGAAGCTGCTGAAGCTGCGATAGTGGCCTTCTGGGCGGCCTGGGCGGCAGCCACAGCAGCCTGACGCTCCCGCCGAATGCGCGAAGCTTCTGCATTAAGTTCTTCCGGCCGATAACTCGTGGTCTGACGATGGCTGGGAATAAGGATTTTGGATAGTTCGTGTGCCGCCGTAGCCCAACCTACCTCTGGCAAGGGTACAACATCCGAGCCCGCCTGTGAGCCAGTAGACTTTCGATCCCGAGGGGCAGCAACGACTTTGGCAGTGAAAGATTGCGTTGGTGCAAAATAGGTGCGAGCAGACTTTGATTTTGGCGCTGTGGCGGGAGGTGGATAGACAAGCGCCTCAAGTTCCTCGAGTCTTGTTGGCGCCCACCACTGACTATCATAACCAATGTCAGATGGGATGCACCGTGCTTCAGCTGGAGCGTTGCTGTCCGATACATGCAAACGATCAAACATTTCGGAAGCCAGACCAACCTGCTGCTCATGGTTGAAGATGGCCGACATTGTCGTTGTGTCTCCCAGCGCTGCGAGATGACTGAGGACGCCGCTGGTCAATGCTCGATTACTATAGCCCCCTTCCAAGACGCTGATGACACGCCCATCTACTCCTAGCCCTTCTTCCTCCGCCATCCGCACAACATCCGCGGTGAACTTTGCATAGAACTCGGTCGGTACATTCACTTGATGCCTCTGCATACCGGAACCCTCCCACTCACTCGCGTCAAATCCTGCAGAGATAAAGATTGCCGCTTTTGGCGGAGTGTCGCCGGGTGCGCTATTAAGCAGGCGTTCGGTGTGCAGACGTAGAAAAGCGCGCGCTTTCTCTAACAGTACAGTGTATTTGGCGGCATAAATATCCCAGAACTCCGCGTCGGACTTCCACGTCTCCAAATGGATATTCCAAATCGACTGACCGTGGGCTTTATCGATACACACACTAGCGTTCCGCACTTTCTCAAAATCACCATATTCGCAAGGGAATGAGTTGATGTCATGCAAGCTGAAGTAGCCGACCCTCGTTTTCTTGTGATTGGCCGCATTCCAGACCGCTGACAAAGCTTTCTGATTCTGTTCCCATGCAATATCTTGCGAACCGTCGCCATGATGCAGGTCGAAGTCCAGGATAGCGGCATGGGTCAGGCCGTGGGTCATGGCAGCATAGGTGATTCCCACATGTACATTGTTGATCCAGCAAAATCCGGACGGATGAGAGGTAGAGCAATGGTGGCCAGGTGGCCGAATACAAACAAAGGCTCTTTTGGTAGTGTTGGAGTTGAAGACGACATCGACACCTTCACAAACTCCGCCAAGCGCGCCCTCAAAGGCATTCAAGGACTCGGAGCAAAGGTAAAGGTCGCCGTCATTGAGCGGAGCTTTTTTGGCAGATTCGCCGTCCTTTCCTGAGCTGCGCGGCCGAACCAACTCTTTGCCATTCAGAGCAAGTCGTGATTCTGCCGCATCACACATGGTTTTCAGTTCGTCCATCCACTTGGTCCCGTGCACATGGGCAACAGCCGCAGAAGTGATAGGCAGAGTCCGCGACGTCTTGCGGATTTGGAATGGCGGCGCGGGGAGCTGATGTAGATCTAGGTCAGGATGAGGCGCAAAGCGTTTTCCAGCATGGCGGCCGGCCATGAGGACATAAGCTGCGGATACTCCCACCACACAGGCTTGTATCCTCTCGGGCCGTTCGACGATGTAACTTAGGGCGGTCTTCGATGTTCGTGGCCGCGAGAAACGATGGCCGTAGCATGCGTCATGAACGATTACCGCGACTTTAGAACGTAGGTCGGTGGATTGGTGTAAGTCGACTTCTCTTTGGAAGAAATCAGCGGCAACAGAAGCCGCGGTGGACGCAGCTTGCTCCTGGGGTCTTTTGGACGGCATATTTGGTGTGGAAGTGGGGGAGGTCGCGAAGTTGGAGGATGAAGAGCGTCGCGATAGACTGGGACGAGGCGAATCTGCGCCGGCACTATTGTGCGCAGATCGGAGCGACGCGGTCGATGATCGTTTCTTCAGGCTGGAGGTGGATTTCCGTCGTTCATCTCGTTCATCTCTCAGAGAATTGGAACTGGCAGTTCGTCGCGGTGCAGGATGCGCCAGATCAACAGAAGAACGCGCGGGGACATCTGGAGGCGACAGTAACGAAGATGGGGATGGAGAGGCTGGAAGAGGAGTCGCAGCTGCAGAAGCAATTGTCAAATGGTTCAGACTATTGGTTAAATCGTTGGAATTGGGTGTGGGTGGTGGTGGTGGTGCAGTGAATGTCGCCTGGAGAGGCTCGTCGCGCATGGAGGGGTCCATAATGGCGATAGAAGTGGCATTTGAACGATAATCAAATGCTGAGACAGAAACTGTGAGCCTGACGCGTTACTTTCAGAGAAAAGATGAGATACAATGAACTGAATTATAGTTATCCGAAGCAGTTTAGTAGACAGGAGGTCGAAAGGAGAGAAGCGAGGGGGGAACAAGGAGAAAAAACGAGCCATCGTCATTCTTCCCCTCTCATCCAGCCAAGGGGCAGTAGATCCCTTCCACTCCCCTTCTTCGGCGGCCTTTTTTTCATTTACTTCGAGTATGACGCCGATCAAACGATGATATCAATGGAATGTTTCATCGCAAGAAAACTCAAGAGTAATCCTCAAAATCAAAAAGTCACATTCACTGATTATTTTGTTCTGATCAGAGATACCACTCTACAGGAAGTTTCTTCGAACACATGCCGAACGAGTCGCATAGATGAAGTCGCGCAGTGGATAAATCAACTAAATCAATGGGGTCTCGAGATCTGCTCTATGGATCGTGATATGCATCTAAATGAATACAGAAGGAGAAGCAGACAATGGTATCGTCACTTTTCAAGAGGAGCCTTCCAGAACACCACAAGCTTCGTTTGAGCTCCCCAAAAACACCGATCCCAAATCATAATGCATTAACATGACTGGCATCAATCCAGAAAGTGTCATGAATAGGGGAGATCCAAACTCAGAAGGTTCGCGATCGCAGTCCGCGGAGTTGGTACCACTTTCTCGATAACGTTGAGGTCTTCTCTTCGATTGAACTGTCCGTCGAGCCGATCTCGGAGTTGCGCTTAGACTTCTTCGTCTTCTTCTCAGACTTGAAGCCTTTAGTGGCGTGGTGGTGGCAGAAGCATTGCATATGTACCGTTTCGATGCTGACACCCTGACAGCCATTGCGCTTGCGAGCTGCGCAGAGACTCTGGCCCGAGTCTTCAGCGCATTGGCACCAGGCGTACTGGGTATAGTACTGCCGACACATGATGATTCAGTGTTTATGGACACTATATGACCTCTTCGTGGTCTCGGTGCGTGACGATTTCGCGCAGGTGAAAATTGGAGTTGTGATGGGTCCGTTCCGCAGACTTCCGATATGTTATCAGGTCAGATCAACGCGGCAAGCCAGTCGCCAGTGATGATGTTGTCTTCAATATGATTTCAGCTGTATAGGTCTGATGCGCGGTGCAATCTCAGATCATAAGGGTCGCGGCTCGTTGGAGATTGTAATGGCTGATGGTTAGAAATCTGCCATACAATGCTCTCTTTGTCTGCTGCGAGAGCCTCAGCTCAGAGTATCCGATTATTGACAGTCCAGCGGATATTTGTGGCAAAGAGAGCGCATAAAAGAAGGCGGCAAGGTGAATTGTGTTTTAATATATAGGTCCGGACGTCAATGTAGTCATGTAGGTTAAGGTTACAGAGATTTCGGATACGAATGGGAGCAGCAATAATCTAGGGTCCAGCCTAGATCTTCCAGAGGAAAAAGGTTGCAATGACAACGATAATGACGATGGCAGTGGTGATGTGACGATATAAGTGCAACAGAATGTAACTGACGTCAATATACACTGAACAAGTGCCGGTGAAACACTAGAGTAGCACTTTTGGATAGTTAGGACTCTGTCATTTTGGCTCCTCTAATACCTCCAGATCTACGGAGTACTTAATATTCAAATCCTTTACTGTAAGCTTTTGTATCTATTAATATTTTCCTCCAAGCAGTGAAGGCTTACTGGCTTATCAATGGTCCAATTGCCTTTTCTTCCAGGGCTAGACTCTCCCGGTGGGCGGCTGATTTAGGCGCCTGCATTTCGACACATGGAGATGGGACTACCTTACTGTTCAGATTGACTTTTGAATTTTTATTCCCTCCTTTGCAAGGTTGGAGGCTCCTGAACGGCCCATTCATTGTGAACAATGAATGGACATTAGCCAACTGCGCCTCATGCCGAGCAGTATTGTACTCCTTGGCTGTCAGCAGGCGGATGAAAGGATGACCGTCAAAGAAACATACAACATTTGTCTCAGTTTGAATCTTTGACTTGAATAATGAAAATGAGGCATACGAAAGTGTAGCCAGTCAGCCAGAGAATTGATCTAGGATGGAGAATGAATGGAGCCCGCGAAATTGGATGGACTGTCTCGCTCCATCTGGCTGTGGGCTCGCCGGACCACTTCGGTGTCAGAGGATGCAGGTACGTAGTACTCCGTAGATTCGGACTTCGTCCTCGTACAATGTCGTATTCCACTGCAAAACTGAACTAGTGAGGTCCCGCCAATCCGCCAGATTCCGCCCAGACTCAGACATTTGAATGATCATCGCCGATAATAATTAAAAGAGTCATGACGATGACGATCAGTTCAAGAATTCTGGACCTGCAGGACTTCGCCGGAAGCGGAAATGCTGAGTTTCTCCGGATAATATTACGCTAGTACCCATAAGGCTTAGCGGCAGGTGTCTGACACCGAACTGTCCTGTTACCGAGTAATCACGTGGCTACCTTGTAAGGCAGGCGTCTCTAACTAACTTTGGCTTAGTGTACTACTGGTGTAATTTGATGACTGAGGCATCACTTTCCATCTGCATCCACCGATCCTCGTATATCAACGCAAATTCATCACTGTTACCTGGCAGTTGTCACCACTATAAGCAGAATTCTTAATTCTTTACATACCTAGTCAACTACAGTCCCTCAACCCCGCACTGCACAATCACACCTACCACACCAGAAAAGAGCTGATGCAAGGCTACCTCCAATGACTTCCACCGAACAACATCAAGAACAACCCTCACCAACATCAACAACAATCATGCCCGCCTCACCCTCCCGAACAGCAACTCTCCTCGCGAACCTCTCATCCGTAACCTCGCGCGTCAGCACCGCCGCCCTGAACGCCAACCGCCCCACCACAAAGCCCATCCGCCTCATCGCCGTCTCAAAACTCAAGCCCGCAGCCGATATCCTCGCTCTCCACAACCCGCCCACAAACCACCTCCACTTCGGCGAAAACTACCTCCAGGAACTCCTCGAGAAATCCAAGCTCCTCCCACCCAGTATCCGGTGGCACTTCATCGGCGGGCTGCAGTCGAACAAGTGCGTCACGCTCTCCCGGGACGTCCGCGGGCTCTGGGCGGTCGAGTCCGTCGATAGCGAGAAGAAGGCCTCGCTGCTGGATAGAGGGTGGGGGGAGCGGTCTGAGGAAGTCCGTGGCGTCGCGCACGAGGACCAGCTGCGTGTGTTTGTGCAGGTGAACACCTCCGGCGAGGAGAACAAGGCCGGGGTGGACCCGTTGACTGGTGCGGTGCCGCTTGCGCGGTTCATCCGGGAGAAGTGTGCGCGGTTGAAGCTGCAGGGAGTGATGACGATTGGGGCGATTGCGCGGTCCAAGGCTACGACGCCGGAGACGGAAAATGAGGATTTTGTGTGTTTGCGCGAGACGCGGGATCGCATCGTGAGGGAGCTAGGGCTGCAGGGTGATGATGCAGAGCTGGAGCTGAGTATGGGTATGAGTGAGGACTTTGAGGGCGCGATCAAGCTGGGGAGTGATGAGGTTCGTGTCGGAACGACGATTTTTGGCGAGCGGCCGCCCAAGTCCGAGGCAAAGGTGGTGTAGATGTAGATGACGGGGGAAAAGTGATGATTTACGAAATTTGCATTACGACGGGCGTTGCATCAGAGGAGGAGGACTTGTCTACCGGCTAGCCCTGCCGCATGGCTGGTGTAATATTGCACATATAATTAGGATGTGGCACGGCTTGATTACTGCTCAAAGCCACGAGGATATATGTACCTTGTTAGCATCAATAATTACATCAAAAGGTAATCTCGCCTTTGGAGAGAACTCCGGAACGAGAGTATTATTAGTCAGTCATAAGACCCATCGTCTTGTCAGCTGCCAGGTCATCGTAGGTTATCCCATCTGTTCATCGTGAGCCGAACATCTCATCCGATGCGCCTTGAGCCAGTTTCTGCTCCATCTGTTTCGCTAGTGCTTGCGGCACGGCTTCTTGCGTAGCCCGAATGGTGACCCGGAACATCTGCGGAAATCAATATTAGTGAAACGCGGGGAAGTCATGCTCAGTAAATCCGTACCTTGCGTTCATAGTTGGGCTCCAGCCGTAGAAGACATCCAGTCTTCCCGCCGTGGAACTGGTACACAGCACATCCGACGATGTTATTGGGATTGGGATCCACATTGTCCAGGATCCTCCAGTGGAACCCTTCCACAAGGCGGCGTGTAAAGGCCTCACTGACATTCTTCGCCTTGGCAGTGACGCCGAACGTGTGCTGCGCCTCGAGCGGGGGACCGCCAATCTGCCTCCACCGCTTGAAGAACTCTTCTGCCGACAGAGTCGACGGCTCCATGTAGCGGTGCATCAGCACGGGGAGTTGTAGGGTGTAAGCCTGAAGTGCTCCAGCAAGGTACGAGATTCGGATGGTGGGCGCTTCACTAAACGGCCCGTGAGCCTCAACCAATAGCGTCTGCTGGGTCTGGCCCGCGGCCGGAACAGAAGGCTCTGGGAGACTCTTGCTATCAATCTTCAGGTTTGGCGCCGCAGGGTTGTCCAGCGTAGTCGTCAGAGATCCGATCGCGAACGAGGATTTGTTCGAAATGTAGATCTTCACGACGCCCATGTGGCCACGATACTCGGACCGCAAGCCAACCTGGATTTGCGCATCCTCGAAGAGCACGCCTTCATCCGCAAAATACAATCTATTGTATCCTGGTTCCCAGTCAGGCGTAAGATGAGCTGCACTGGCCATGTTCGGCGGGGGCGCAGACGAAGCGCTGAGGTCAAGCCCGGCCAGGTCGCCGGAGGCGTTTGACGTCGCCGCCGACCCGTTGGCTCCGGTTTTGGTACCATTGACAATAGTGGTAAATGTACGCTTGAGGCCGGTGTTCTGTGCTAGGAGAACTTCTTTCTTGTCCGCATTAGCATCCTTGCCACCCACGACCCAAGTCTTCTTCTCGGTCGTGCCGGCCGTCTTCTGATGCAGCCGAGAGAGAAGAATAGAGGTACGCTCCGAAAACGGAGGCATCTCGTCACACACGGTCCGGAGGAGGTCATCTGTGGGAAGCGTTGCCATTGTCAAGTATTCAAAAGCGCGCTGCTGTAACTCGGTATCGGGTGAATGGCTGTAGAGACGGAAAATGTGCAAGAGTTGTGGCTTGATTTCGGGGAAGAGATTGACAAATTTAATGAAGGAGGATAAGATCATGGCGCGAGTGTTGTCGTTACTGGTGATCATCTTCCCTTGCAACGCCAAAAACTGCTCAATAGGACTCGAGCCTTCATTGTCGGCAATCAAATGACCAAATTCTCCCAGGACATAGCAACCGATCTTGACCAAGCTCTCATGGCAGTCAGTCTTCAGGTACCCTAAAAGCGTATGTGCGGCATATGCTTGTAATTCCTCGTTGTTGGTCACAATCTGGATGACTCGCTGCCATACTTCGTCGTTGACATGGTCGCCTGCCAAGGACAACAGCTTCAATGTAATGTCGATGTACCACTGAGCATCAGTTGCGTACTTTTCCGTCAGAATGGCAACCTTGAGTACCATCTCTTCTCGAATGGCATAGTCCGCGGTCTGCAGGTACCGTAAAAGTTCGTTCACGATGGGGGCGGCATTCGTGGTGTCGCACATGCTATAGATCAGGTCCAAGCCTTTGCGCCGCACGCTGATATCTCGA
Source organism: Aspergillus lentulus (assembly GCF_010724455.1). The sequence continues at coordinate 8,228 of NW_022983889.1, read as the reverse complement.
TCTCGAAGCGAACCTAAGATTATGTTCTGGTGCTTCTTGATGGGGTCAAGAGTTTCAGCCCTGGCGGCGAAGTGTGTCATGGCCTCCAAACCGAGGTAGCGAACGTTTGTCTCTCGAGACTGAATGTATTTACCCAAACGGGACGATATTTGCATCATGAGGTTATGCTCGGTATCTAGATGAATAAGAAGGTTGATAACCTCGAAGAGAATGGCATTTTGAGCATTGTTTTGCTGGACATTCTTTGGTGTATCCATGGCCGTGGTCATGATCTGTTGCAGGGATGCTCGAATAATCTCCCGGACGTGACTGTCCTCTGCAAAGGGGGTGAGCTTGAGGAAGGAAAGTCTGTATCATAAAGATAGAACACTTACGGGAGGGTGGATAGTACTGAAGTAAGCGCAGCAGTTTGACCTGGATCCAAGGACAGGGTACACGGTAGTAGAGATAATCAGGCGCGATTTCGTTGTCGACCACGATCCTTTTGAGACGCTGTGCAGCTTTGATATAGCTTCCCTTGTATTCTTCAGGCCTATCTTGCGCCAATGCCATGATGAGAGATGTGACAGACAAGGTAACACCCATGTCCGGGTCATCCATCAAAGAAATCATACGCTCGGCCCATTCGTTTTGCACGATGCCAGGGTATTTTCGATATAATCGAAGCAGAGTCAAGGCGGCCTTCTTCTTCACAAAAGCTTTAGATGTCCTACGGCCTGATTAGCCGCCACACTCAAGAGAAACAAAACAGCAACACTCACGGGGAAATCAGCAGCCGATGGACGTCCGTACTTAGCGCCTCCCCCATCTCCCGTCCACCAACATTGGCGACGGCATGCAGCGCCAAACAGTTGAACAGCTCATTATGATCAAGTAGATCTTTCCGGATACTGTTAACGACCAGATGTAGCAGCTCGTGCTGCTCGTGCAGGAATAGGGTTACAGCCAAATACCCAATCTGCTTCTCCGAATATTTATTCGACGAAATCAAGTTGACCGCCTCCAAATGACCAAAATCAACATCGTACCCCTGGATATAAACATATAGCAGTTTGCAGACATATTTCTTCTTCTGATAGCCGTTCAAGTTGCCGGCCTTGAACTTCTGCCGGATATTCGCCAGCTCCTTGTTCACCCGCTTCTCCTCGAGCTCGCGCGCTCGCGCATTACGCAGATCGGCGATGAACTGCACGAGACCTCGCATGGACGACATGGTGGATAGGGTGGATTATCCAGCACACTCTATGCTTTCTGAATACGGGTCGTCGATTCCTCACAAAGCGCAAGACACCACGTCGGTGGGATTCGCTCAGTCGGACCGTGTCATACAAACATATCCCGGTTTTGGCGTTCACTTAGTTCGTCGTTATGAGGTATCCTTCTTCAAAGCACCTGGCACATGGCGCGAACGAGATGCTGTGCAGCTCTACCAGCACAAACAGGGCCCCGAGGGGATGGCTGCGACAGGGGGTAAATCGGTTTCGGGGGTAGCACCAGCAATTCGTGAACTTCGTCAGGCCAAAGGGAAAACGTCAGATAAGGCGCATGAATAGGGTTGAACCTGGAATTTGACCCATAGAACAGATTACAAGCCAAGCTCGAGGTCTTAAAATAGGAGTTCCATGTGCGGTCCGGGCTGCTTCAAGGAGCAGAGCAACCATTTCTCCGAGTTGTTAAGCCACTTCCGCTTCCGACCCGCCGAAGACCCACTGACGCATCAAGGATTAAAGTTGTTGCGATGTGGCGGTGCAGCACTCGAAGAGCACAGTACGTCGATCAACCAGCAATAAGCACGAATAGATAGGTATCTTTAAGCTTAAAAAAAATTGTGTACTTTAGAGCGATAGCTATCGCATAAGCATAAAATATGAGCAAAAGGAGCTCAAAAAGCAAAGGATTGCTATGCACCCACGCGGGATCGAACCGCGGACCTTTCCATTGCCATTTCTTGGCAGTACAAGTGGAATGCTCTACCACTGAGCCATAGGTGCATGTGTGTATTAGATAAGCGTAATGTGCTATATGACGCAAAACATTGGAAGCGCTTCATGTATGAAGTTCCTGCTATAGATGATCCTTGCTGGTGCTGGTGTAGAAAATATTAGTTGGCATAGAACGGCACTTGACAGAGAACGTTGATAGCCGGGTGAGACATGATCTTGGCACGCAGCCGGTCATAAGCATACTAATCACTGCTAGCACAATGTCCTCTGCACTATTCCATCTACCGGGGCTACAAATACGAAATAAAGACATTTAGAATCAAGACAACCACTTAGGATTGCATTATTGTAAAATCTTAGAACGAGTACAAGCTCAACCAAGCCGCCAGTAGCAATGCAGCCATAACGAATGCCAGCTATGATACAATGAATCCTCGAATTACCAAGCAAACCCCCTAACACCGAGAATAAAACCCCAGGCCCGAAAAAGCGTAAACGTCATCAAATGCGACAAAACACTCAAGCACGAGTAGTGAAATCAATTTCGATGGCTTCAGCCGCCGCATCAACCGCGCTGGCCTTCTCACAGGTGCAGGACGTGGAAGGTCTCTTGCCGCAGGGGCATGCATCTCCCATCACGGGGTGGTTCTCGGTGGCTGCGCGCTCACAGGTACATTGTCCAGCCGGACGGACTCCTACCGACAAAATCAGTCATCTGTTCTCCATTCGACAATGTGCGAATTCCAGCGTGGAGACTTACGGCATGAGCATCTGGGTCCGGAGATGGTGTTTTCGGTGGAGGACCTGTTGCAGGTGCAGTGGAGGGCGTTCTGTTTGCCGCAGGAGCACTTGGCCTGGGCTGCGCAGACGCAGCTTCCGTCACCGGAGGTTTTGCAGCAGGTGGAAGATGGGTGGACCATTTTGTCTTTTGTCTCGCTAGGGGGTTTCGAGTAGATTGTGCTGAAAGTCGAGGATTCTCTAAGAAGAGAACTGTGATGCTTCAAGTGCTTGTGAAGGTCGTAGGATGACGTATGACGTAACCGGAGCGACGAGGATGCTGGAAGCTCGAATAAAATTCAACAATTGCAATCCCAACGGACGAAGTACGGCAGTAGAACGAGCTCTGGAGAATGAATCTTTTGAACAAGTTATTGAATCAATGCTGATGAAAGCAAAAAGAATTCTCGCGAACTTCAGCAGTATTTATATTCTCGATTGCATGACCACGGCCTCCAACCTGGCAACCGCGGATTAAAAATGTCCACTCGTTGATTGGTCGTAACGTCAGATCCCGTGACTCAGCTTCAGCAACTCCGTCGCTTGTGATTTGCTGAAAAATCTGGGGTCATCTCCAGCGACAATGACTGGACGACCTGCGTCGAGAAGCTGCGAGTAATGGGCGACTGGTGGATGACGGATTACTTTCTACTATGCTCTGATTCGATGCCAGATTGTACCTTGATCTGCCTGCACCTTATTGCTGCCTCTGACTCGGGACAGTGAGGGCTAAGCCTGGCTCTCAGTAATAGCAGTCCATCTATTGGGCAACTGGGCTGGCTTATTCTTCATGGTCCTGATGATCAGCTACAAACTTAAGGTGTTTGATTGGTCTGACCTACCTTATTTACGATCAAGCTGACCCCCGTCAAAAGCTTTCATGTTATTGGACGAGGATACCGACATTCGAAGCCCTAAGTCATGCTTATCAGAAATGCTCCCCTACCTCTTATGGTTGGCGCAGGCTATATTGTAACAGTATGTATATTGTACAAAAGTGATCCTTCTGGCTATAGATCCCTGCGATGGAAACTCATCAGGGTACTTGCACAGATATAAAAAAAATCACAGGACCGCAGTGCGTCCCCGGTGTAAAATTGAATGAGGTGAGCCAAAGAAACACAGAGAGACGGACAAAGAAACAGACGCCATGCCATGTCCGCCCCATAGAAAAAGCAAGAGAAAAGTAAAAAGGTGAAATGCAAAGTATTTTCTCCCTAGGAACCGGGTTGTCAAATGCAGAGACGAGGTCAAACAAGAAAGAAGTGAGGATCATTGGACAGCCATTGGAAGTAGATGTGGAGTCCCATGGCCACGAATATTGAGCAGGTTTACCGATCAGCCGTCGCAGGGAGGATTATAAGAATGATTTAGACATTATGTTGGTCCGTTGTGCCCACTATACAGGACCGGAGCGAAGGTAGTGTTATATGGAGACGGAGGAATGGAGCGAGTCTTTCAGGTTGTTGCCATGTCACATGTAGCCGGCATAGTCGTAGGACGGGTTGCCAAATTTCCCTCGCATAGGGTCCAAGATCTGAGGCGATTGATTGATCCGGTCTTCAGTAGAGACGGCCACCTGGGGAACGTGTGTTGTGTCCGATGGGAAGGAAGCAGGGAGGCTCATACTCGAAGCGTTGGCTTGCGAATAAGGTAGTGTCGTTTGCATGCTGTACGGGTGATGCTCGTAGGAGTAAGGTCGGTAGTCAGGTGCATCTGACACTGGTATCGAGTGTAATGCGGGCATCTGTCGAGGTTGCATATGTGAGTTCATCTCTATGCTGCCAAAGCCTTTTGGAGCTGGCATAGTGAGTGTGGTTTGATAGCTGGGGACCTGCTGGTCTATTTGAGGCGCGTTAGTCTACAATACTTTCAAATGAAAAAGGAGAGGACGATCACATACTGTGGTTGTCTACGTTGTATTGCAGGGGCTGCTCCTGCTGGCCGGTAGGCGACACAGAGCCTTCCATGGGCCGAGAATGATCGTAGCCCACAACCATTCCATTAGCCGGTCTGGGAATTCCATAATCCATGGGACGGCGCGCGTATGGCAAGCCGGGATGGTTGAGTGGTTCGACTCCCGGCCTCGAGAACCTGCCGGGCAAATGCAGTCCTGTGTTGTATGAGACTTCGGAGAAGCTGCTGGACCTAGGGAAAGGGAAAGTCCCGCGGGTGTTTCGTTGTAGTTCTGGTAGCGTTGCTGCCGGTCGAGGTCCAAGGATGCCATGTTGGGAAAAATGATCGGGTGTCCTGTCAGGGCCAGCTGAAGGGAAACGATTTCCTGTGGTAGACGATGAACTCAGCGGAGAAACCACGTATTCGTCGTCATTGATACGTTGTAGTCCGTCCGTAAGAAGCATCTTCAGAGAATTAGAATCCGTACTCGACGTCATGTAGTTTCGGGGTGACGCAACTGGTGTCTCTGATAGTGTTTTGTTGTCAAATGGGGTACGCAGAACCTGAGTTGTGTCAAAATCATCGGGTAAAGCCCGGGACTTTAACATCCTCTCTCGATCGTTGCTTGTGAGTCGCTTGAGTTTGGCTCGCCTGAAACACATGGATTAGTGGACCGATCGGGCCAAGGAGAAATCCACACACGGGAAGAATACCTGTTCTGAAACCAGACTTGTACTTGACGAGGAGTTAGTCCAGGAATCTCCCTCGAGAGACGTTCACGGTGTGCAGCATCTGGGTGTGCTTGACGAGTAAATTCGCTCATCAGAAAACGGGTCTGGTTGTGTGTCAAGCTGTAGATCTTGATTAGTTTTCGTTTTGCTGAGCAACAACGCGAGCCACTCATAAGGATCAAGGTATTGTGAGAGCTTACCGGAACCGCTTCATCTTCTTTTTGTCAGTCTTTGCGTCAGAGGAGTTCTTCTGATCTCCTCCCTCGTCTGAAGATATGCCCATTGCGTCACCATCGTCCTTCTCATCCCCTCGTGCCTCTTCCTGAGGCTGCTTATTTGCTTCCAGCGTAGCTGCCTTTGGAGCAGAGGGGCTGGCTGGCCTTGAGACTCCAGAATGATGAGATTCGCCGTGGTTTAGCTGATCCAGCCTCATGCGTGACAGCGTCTCTTCTGTACCTCTGCTTTCGGCTTCCTTTGGTGGGGGCATCTCTGCCTCCGAGCTTCGTACATGATTAGACGTTGCCACAGGGTTAGTTGCTGAAAAGGCATTTTCAGCCTTGAGTACAGCACTTGGCTGCATGTCGACTGCCAGCCTCTGAAGCGAATGGCCTCCCTTCTCCCCCGGGTAGGGCAACCTTGGCGGGGTCACCCTTGATCTCGAAAGTACCTGTTCGCTATTCCAGGAAGTTGATGGTAGGTGGTTCGTGATCGCAGAGAGATGAGATGTAGCAGGAGGCGACAACGATGACAGCCAAACGCAAGGCCCACTGATTGACATGATAGAGAGGTCTCTTCTCACGTCAGGTAAGATTCGCTGTTGGCATAGGACAGCCAGGTCGAGGAGCTTCTTGAAATCAGACTGTGGGAGAGCAACAGGATCTCAGGAGAGAAGAAAGGGTGTCTTCCAATATCTTGAAGTGAATCAGAAGCGTACCAGGTGGGTCTCAAAGTAATGTCCGGGCGCTTGCTGAAGAAGCTCAGGACCTCCGAGTCGGGTCCGTCAGGCAAATCAGAGGCGAGGACAAAGTGAAATAATACAGGGGATGTACTGATATGGTACCACAGTTCGGTCCAGGATGTTCTCCAGGCAATATCCAGTGCGCGTCAAACGAAACAAACCAGGAAGATAGATATATAGTTGTGGTTGATTAAGGAGAATTAAGGAGCACCACGATGCCAGGTGAAGAAGACTGTTGCCTCAAGGCTAATCCTTCTCCTATTTTGCCCTTCGACTGGACTTAATATGTGTTCGTCCTTTTCTCCGAAATGATAAAGGAGAACGGCAGATATCGATTGAGACCGAGGGCCAACAGTAAAAGAATGGAGAAGGATCCGCTGATGGGTCCTGAAAACGGCCGGGGAGTGACCGGACGGTGGATAGGTAGACTGGTAAGTGTAGAGGGTTTATAGTAAATATTAAACAACCGACAGTGCGTAGGTGGCCAGGCGAGAACAGAACGAAACCAACAAAAGTGGAAATGAGCAAAACGGCTAATCTAGTTATCAAATAAGGCCAGTATCGGGGTGAATCATAGGAGATTAGACCAAGCACAAAGGCACAGTTCGAATCCTAAAGTGATCCACCGGAGGGCCCAAAGTTTGCCAGTCTAGTAGATGAGGATGATGCTAAGGATGCACCAGTAGGCTCAGTTAATTCCTCACTGCCACTCATTGGACAATCAGCCAGAGGCGTGCTTACCTATGATGCTGAATGAATGTTCATGGGATTCAGACCGAAGCCCCTCAGGCATATGCTATGGGTACCCTAAAGGAGATATACTAGGTATCTATCCTTTATGGGTCAAAAATTCTACCTGAGGGGGAGAATCGGGACTCGAAAAAATAGATATAGTACACACATAGGATAAAATCCAGAAAATTAAAATAAACCCAAATAAAACAACCGCTTCAGGGCCCATGGTACAGACGATACAAACTCTAAGAAGATGGACGGGCCATAGCTTGATGGTTCGGGAGACGGAGATCTTGGGCCATGCTATCAATGCTACGAATACCACTAAAATGCTACCGCTTCTGATCGCCCTCTGGTGGCGTCGTGTCCGGAGAAGTGACGATCGGTGTCAAGTCTAGGACTTGACGTTAGGCTAGGTTGCAAGTGACAAAAGAGGATAATAGTGGCAGGAAGTAAACCCGGAAAAGGGAAAAGGAGGGGAAGAGGCAACATATACACAAAGATGACAGGGAGAAAGTGGCGGCAAGCTGACTGGACCGGGGACGGAGCAATTTCTCCACGTCGAAGGCCCGGTGATGTTGTATTCTGTCTTTTCTGATGGATACAACCGGAAGGCTACTATGCAAGCCTAGGGTACTATGACTAGGGAGATGACTCTCCTAGTCTCAAATTTCAACAAGGTTATTGTTACCTCTTTTTGTCACCAAAGACGCTACAGATCTTGAGTCGACTGTCGGGAATTGCCTCGATATCAACTGTGAACTCACCTACATAGAGGAGGAAGATGGAAATCCACCCTATGAAGCGAGGCGGGTATCGCAGGTAGGCATGGTGGCGAACTGAACGACGACTCATGTCAGACATGTTTAGATTATCAAACTAATTTTGACAGCAGAAAGAACGGGAGAAAGGAACAAGAAAAATAAAATGAGACATACTCACATGCAACGGCAGTATGGAGGCTTTGACTATCTCTGGTCGGTAGGGTTAGTGAGACTGGACTAAACGCGAAAAAGTTCACGCTCGAGGTTCAGGCGCTCAAGTTAGAAATTAGCAGATGAGTACGACAGTAAGCTAGACAGCTAGAAGAAGCTACTCTTGGGCAACAAGCGTCGTTGTATGAGAGATATTCCCTTTTTTTTTTTTTTTTTTTTTTTTTTTTTTTTTTTTTTTTTTTTTTTTTTTTTT